>JADRCC010159278.1:0-12042 GCA_019843855.1 Hylomyscus alleni
GCTCCCTCCCTCTCTCTCTCTCTCTCTCTCTCTCTCTCTCTCTCTCTCTCTCTCTCTCTCTCTTGCGTGCACGCTTATCAAACCACTCTTTCACCATGGAACATAAACTCCAAGAAGAAAACAAACGACTCTTCATGCCCCACTTTATTGCACACCCTGCTGTGCATGGATACATCTATCATGTGCACTCAAATACTTGTGAACTGAATGAGAGCGAGAACAGACACACTGGAAGAAGAGTGAACAACCACACACTGTACTGACACCTGTGTGCGAAAGAGCCATGAGGAAGCCCAGGACTCTCCATGCTAACCTTAAATTTTCATTTAAAGAAGTGGGGCTGGAGAGAGGAAACCACATTAGTCCCAAGGCCCTCCATGATGCAGTGTGGTACCCTGATGCAGCCAGGCTACCAAGTAACACACGGTCCTCTCTGCATCCTTCTGGACAATGGTGAGCGACAAGTAACCAGCATCCCGTGGACAGGGTGGGGCTGAGAGATGCTCAGGCAACATCACCCCGCAGAGTTGTGCTTTACTGTGGAGAACATGGCCTCCTTGGTTGGATACTTCCTCCTTTGAAGTCCCCTTAGGACACCTGTGGGCATCTGAAAAGGACATCAGGGTGGCCGTGGATGGGTATACACTATGCTTAAGATTTTGCTGAGAAGAACTCCAAAGACCTCAAGGTTATGTGGCTTCTTGTCACAACCTGATCTTGACATCCATCTTGCTTATTAGCAAATGGAGCATGCAGCCCTGTGAACAAGATTAAACTATCCTCAGTCCCCAGGAATTAGTAATCAACTCTGGGCGCATCACTCTGGCTTCCCTGGGCCACTGCAACTATCTGGGATTTCTTGTTACTGTGTATCCCAGGTGATAGTGACCAGCACTTGTCCTAACCAGAGTTTCCTGTCAAGCACAAAGGTGTTCTGCAAGATCATGACAATGTAGGTTAAAAAAAAAAAAAAAGAAGCAGGGGCAAATAAAATCATCAGCCATTCAAGGTAATAAAGACAGAGTCTTGGGAGGTAGCTCCTTGGATAAAGCACTAGCTGTGCAAACATGAGGATGTGAGTTCAAATCCCTAACATTCATGTAAGAAGTCAGGCATGATGGTGCCCTCCTACAGCTCCAGCACTCAGGGTGAGGTATGGAAAATCTTGAGGGGTAAGGTATGGAAAATCTTGAGGCCTCACTAGCCAGTTAGCCACACAAGCCAAAATAACAAGCTCCAGGTTCAATGAGAGACACTGTCTCAAAAATTAAAGTGGAGAAATGATCCAGGAAGACACCTGGTTTCCAATTCTGTGTTCCATGTGGCAGAGGAAAGAACTTACTTCTGAAAATTGTAACAGTAACACATATACACTTATTAATAAAATCTTTTAAAGGAATTTGAAAGGGTTGGAGACAAAGCTCAGGAATTAAGACTGGTTCTAACTGGGTGGTGGTGGTGTACACCTTTTATCTCAGCAGTTGGGAGGCAGAGGCAAAAGGATCTCTATGAGTTCGAGCTCATTCTGGTGCATAGAACGAGTTCCAAGAAAGCCAAGGCTACACAGTAAAACCCTGTCTCAAAAATGTGTGTGTGTGTGTGTGTGTGTGTGTGTATCTTGCAGAGGACTCTAGCTAGTTTGAGTCCCAACATCCACACTGGGTGGCCCACAACTGCCTGTTAACTCCCTCTCCAAGGGATCTGATTCCCTTTTTTGACTTCTGCAGGCAGCTGCACTCATATGTACACAGCTCCATATAGACATACTTTATTAAAACTCATTTTTAAAACAGGAGAGTGGAGAGATTGTTCAACAGTAAGAGCATATGCTGCTATTGCTGCAGACCCGACTCCAGTCCCCAGTCCCCACACCAGGCAAGTCACAACAGCCCGTGACTCCAGATGTCTGTGGCCTCTATGGGCATCTGCACTCACATGTACATAGCTACACAATGATACAGTGTGGTGGCTATTATTGGTTGTCATCTTAACTCCATCTGAAGTGAACCACAGTCCAGAAATGGAGGGCCCAGTAGTGAGAGATTTTTTTCCCCCTTGGTTTGAAGTAGGTGGAATGGGTCCACTTCTAGTCTGAACCTTTGAGGTAGGAAGACACACATCTTTGATTTGAATCTTGAGGCAGGAAGATACAAATCTTGGCCATATGACCTTTAATCTGGGCCATACTTTCTGCTGCAAGACTATATAAGGATATAGAAATAAAAAGCTGTTGCTCTTTGCTTGCTTGCCTGTGGACTTTTCAGGCGACCTGTACAGATCTTGTCTGCTAGCCCTGGGACCTGAGGACCTGAAGGAATGGGGCGGACTACAGTCTGATGCTGGAGAGAACCTAACTTCAGTCTCAGTGTACTTTTATACAGGAATATAACAAAGAGAGCAATGATCCAAGGAGGGTTGTTTGAGTTCAGGAAAACATGTAAATAAATGCCAGTAAGCACATAGTAAATATTAACAGAGGAGCCCTTTCCCGGAACCTTCTCAGAACAGACCAATTTAAACACAACTGTGCAGCACACACAATAGATCGTATCTGGGAAAGCACAAAAGCAAGGCAGAATGCCATTGCCAGATTCAGGGTGCACTGACCACACTGGGTTCTATAGTTATATTCTGACATCCAACAAGAATGAACATATCTTAAATATTTAATATAAATGTTTGTCACAGGAGGCACGAAATCACATCCGTAACAATCCAGGGAACAAAATGCAGCTGAGGTAGAAGTTCCCCTGCCGTTTCTCCCTGAGCCTCCCTCTCTCACAGTTCCCCAAGGCAGTGCTCACCATGGGTCACTCTTTTGATGGTGTTCCGCCTCTCCCCCGCACCCTGCTAGCCTACCCATTCCTTCACTAGCATTGGAGCCTACTTCTCTGGAATTGCGGCATATACTGAAGACCAGCTGAGATGTCCAACCTTGTGGACTAAGAAATTACTAGATTCTTGGACTTCCAGTTCACAGTCAGTTGGACTGTACTCTGTGAGTCATTCCAATAAATCCAGATAGATAGGTAGGTGGGTAGACAGATAGACAGACAGACAGACAGACAGATCATTGCTCTCTTTGTTACATTCATGTATAAAAGTACACTGAAACTGAAGTAAGATTGTCTGCAGCATTAGAAAGAGAGATTCGTTTACTCTAGATTCTGTTAGAGAGCCCTAATACATACATACATACATACATACATACATACATATATATAGTTAAAATAATAAAAATAAATGTCTTAAAATAAGTATTCAGATTATTTCTCTGAAATATATGTTGAAAATGGCACTGTAAAGTATCTTGTCTCCTTAATAAAGCAGTTACTCGTGGTGTGTCCATATCCCAGGAGCTCAGCCTACAGAACCTATAGAACAGAATAGAGTTCTTAAATCTCCATGGGACAAAATAAAGAAAAGTAGAGTTGGGCCAACAAGATGGCTGGGGGAGTAAAAGCCTACAAGCCTGCTAAGAGTTTGTTCCCAGGAGTCCATGATGGAAGGAGAAAACAGACTCCTGAGAGCTGTTCTCTGATCTCCATGTACCCACACCCATGAGTGTGCATGCACACACACACAAACAAACACACTCACACAGCTGTTATAAAAATAAATTATGGGGCTGAAGAGATGGCTCAGGTGTTAAGAGCACTGACTGCTCTTCCGAAGGTCCTGAGTTCAAATCCCAGCAACCAAAAGAGATCTGACGCCCTCTTCTGGTGTGTCTGAAGACAGCTACTTACACATATTTACATATAATAAATAAACAAATCTTTAAAAAAATAAAAATAAGTTATAAGCTGTACTGGCTGGTTTTATGTGTCAACTTGACACAGGCTGGAGTTATCACAGAGAAGGGAGCTTCAGTTGGGGAAGTGCCTCCATGAGATCCGTCTGTGGGGCATTTTCTCAATTAGTGATCAAGGGGGTAGGGCCCCTTGTGGGTGGTGCCATCCTCGGGCTGGAAGTCTTGGGTTCTATAAGAGAGCAGGCTGAGCAAGCCAGGAGAAGCAAGCCAGCAAGGAACATCTCTCCATGGCCTCTGCATCAGTTCCTGCTTCCTGACCTGCTTGAGTTCCAGTCCTGACTTCCTCTGGTGATCAATAGCCATGTGGAAGTGTAAGCTGAATAAACCCTTTCCTCCCCAACTTGCTTCTTGGTCATGATGTTTGTGCAGGAATAGAAAACCTGACTAAGACATAAGCCTAGAACAATAGTTCAGTAGTAAGGGTGCTGGCCCTAAGCCTGACAACCTGAATTCAATCCTAAGAGAAAAGCAGTTTCATACACGTGTCATATACACACATACCCTACATATACACAAATAAATAAACATAATTATTTTAATTTTATAAATAAAATGATAACAAGCTCCTAAAGAAAAAGGCTAAAACTGAAGCAAATATGAGACAAAAACAAAATGGCTTGCATTTTGCAGCTACCACCTGATACTTCTCAGCAGCAAGAAAATCTGAAGACCTCAGAAGTAACCCTATGCCAGATGTAGCCCCCAGTATGGTATAAATGATACATGCTGTGAGCAGAAGCCATAGACAGTCATTGCCTAGACAACCCACTTCCTCTGGGCTTGTCATCCTGCCAGAATTTAACAAGGGTGAGAGAACTCACGGGGTAGTTAGTGTTCAGTGTTGGCAGAGACACACATGCTCAGTTAGATGCAGCTACTTATTACCTAAGGTGTTTTCCTTGTTTTGAGGCAGGATTTGGCTTTTGTATCCCAGACTAGCCTTGAACTTTCAATCCTCCGGAGCCCCGGGAGTGCAGGGATTACAGGCATGGGCCACCCCACTGACTGATTGTAGGAATGTGGTTCAATCTCTGATAAGCAGAATATCCCTCAAGATGATTTTTCAGAAAATTGGCTTTTAGCAAATGAGTCCTTGTGCAGAATGGTCATTAGACAAATTCGTCATTTAGCCAAGGTCATTTAGTGAATCAGCTTTCAATGACTTGCCCTCTGAAAGTTCACTACAGTGAGCATTTTCTTGTCCGTTTTATTTCTGTAATTAATACTCACTGGAGCATGTATGGGGAACTTCCCAAGGGCCCAAAAGCAACTAGGACCGACTCCCAATAATCAGACTATTAAAAATGTTCTCATTAGAAAAAAAAAAATAAAACAGGAGTTAACAAGGCTTCTTGCAACACAGCGATCAGGCTTAGTCTTGTGATGAAGGTCCCCTGGTTCTGTTTGATGTGAGTACAACACATGCAGCCTCTCATTGGAAAAAGACATGAGTGGTCTTTAGGTTTGGTGCTCAGGACCATGTTCAGTCCATTTTATTTCAACACAGGGTCTCACACAGCCAAGGCTGGCCTCAAACTCCCAATGTAGTCAAAAGTGTCCTTGAACTCCTGATCCCCTGCCTCCACCTCCCAAGTGCTGGGATGACGGGTATATGTCACCACTCTTCTGAGTAAGCTACATCCCTAACTGCTATTGTTTGTTTTTTAAGATGGGCTCTTGCTATGTAGTCCAGGCTGGCCTTGTACTCTTAGATCCTTCTGCCTCCAAAATGAAGGTGTTGTCAGTCCCCGCCCCTCCCCTGACTTAGGGTCTTCTAGCATTTGATGCTACAGCAGTCCTCTGCGGTGCTTGGCATGTAGCTGCATCACTCTGAACTCTAAAGCAATGTGGCCATTTTCTTCAGTGTCTTTGAGTTTATGTGGCATCTTCCTCTCCTATGAGGAGAGCCCCTGATACCCAGAGCGCCCTCTACTCTGGCATGCTTTCCTCTTAGGTTGAGAACATCTGCGGCCACCCCACTTCCAAAAACTATGCACACTCCCCAGGAGCCAGGGGTTAGGAATTCCAACCTAACTCTGCAGAGGAGACAATTCAACCCGTAATACTGGTTCCATCGCAAACACAAATATTCTACAGTCTGGAGCCGACAGTGTAACTCAGTAGGTAGAGTGCTTACCTGTCATGCCTAAAGCCCTGGGTTCAGTCTCATCATACCCTGCTTCAAAAGGGTATGATGGCCTGTGTTTGTAATCCCCTGGCACTCTGGGAGGTGTGACAAGTTATCCTCAGCTACACAGCAAGTTGGAAGGCAGCCTGGGCTGGATGAGACCTTGTCTCAAAAGCAGAACAAAACAGAACAAAAACAACGAAACCATCATATAATCCTAGTGTTTCTCTTTGTTCGTCCCAGTAGTTAGATTACAACACCAGCCTTCCTATATGCATTACACCCGACCCTGCTGAGACTTTAACATAGCACCTGTCTCTAAAGCTGCGGGGCTGCTCGGATGCTGGAAACAGCCTGAGGAAGGTTGAGACTTTATTTAACCTTAAATTCCATTATAGAGTCTGCACTTGGTGCAATTTATATTTGAACTATAAAATTTTTCTATAAGTTGAAACATGACCTATAAAAGGTCACTGCACCCTGAAGCAACATTCTAGAAAGAAATCAATTGGCTCTTTTTCTTACAGAAACCATTAGCCAGAGGAGAGATAGAGGAAAAAACTTCCTCATGCTGATTGAACTCCCAAAACCAAAGCATAATTTCTGAAAGGCAATGGCTTCACATAGCTAAAATGCATTAGGTTATTATTAGATTACAGGGAGCCTTCAATGTAGCTCATGCACCTACTGCCTCTTACAATGAAGGTGCAGAAGCAACTCAGATCAGACATCACCTTCGAGAATCAGCTCTCTGCATAACAAAGGGCGTCTTACCCTTTCTTACATCACCTCCGTGAGGTTCCTGGGTTCTCAAAAGTCATTCAGTGAACTGGGACAATTGTTCAGTTGGTAAAGGGCTTGCCTTACAAGAATGAGAATTGGAATTTAATCTCCCCAGATTCATCCACACTTGTAATAAGGGTGTTCATTTGTGGGGAGTAGTAGATCCCTGGCACTCACTAAGCAGCCAGACTAGCAGTGGGCGTCAGGACAATGAGAGGTCCTGTCTCAAAAAACCAAGAGGAACAATAGTAGAGATGCACTGTGCCTGTTGGGGCATGCATGCGCAAACACACACACACACACACACACACACACACACACACACACATACACACACAATTTGTCCCTCCTACATTTAGATCTAATTAAGATGTGTGATTTTGCTGGGTGGTGGTGGTGCATGCCTTTAATCCCAGCACTTGGAAGGCAAAGGCAGGCGGATTTCTGAGTTCAAGGCCAGCCTAGTCTACAGAGTGAGCTCCAGGACAGCCAGGGCTATACAGAGAAACCCTGTCTCAAAAAACAAAACAAAAACAAAAACAAACAAACAAAAAGATGTGTGATTTTTGTCACACTCCAAGATAAGATGGCTCTGTAGCCCACGTAGGGTCTTTTTGTAATCTGTTCCTGACTGTGGTACCAAAAGGATAGACCAGCCTACGTTTATTAATACCTTAGGATACAACACATAGTATTACTATGATGCCAACTGTTGCTCTTTTGTTCTGTAGGAACAGTGATTAATCACTAATATGGATGATATACAAGTGTATCTCTCTGGTTCCCATTTCTTGTATCACCAATTGCAGACAGGGAGCTGATCAAAATGGCATTAGGCAAGCCAGTGCCCCTGAGGCCACCTCTGAGGCCAGCTTTCCTCAGTCACCAGGACCCATCCTTCTTGGGAGGCCTTGGAATCTGGGTGACAGCAGCATAAGGAATGTGCAATGTAAAGTCACAATAATAGTCCAGCATGGTGGCACACGCCTAGAAGCCTGGGTGCTTTGGAGGCTGAGCCAGGAGCGTCACTGCAAGGCTGAGGCCAAGATGGACTACAAAGAGAATACCAACCTAGCGAGGTCTGCATAGCAAGAAACAAACCAGTAATGCTACTTCGATAATTCAGTGGGTAGAGGCACTTGCCAAATGACTTGAGTTCCACCCACGTGGTAGAAAGAAGAACCAACTCCTCCCAGCCATCCTCTGACTTCTATTTACATATGGTAGATCACACGCACACATACACAAATAACAAAAAAACATTGAAAGACAAAACCCCACAGAAACAATCACACTTCATTTTATTTAAACCAATCCAGCTCAAGGAATAAAAGACCAATCTGGTCTTGGTCCCCCATGCTGGTCTGGCTTCTTGGAGGGTCACAGATCTGACTGTTATCAATTTCTCTCTGTTCTCCAAAACAGACCTCAGGATTTCTTGTCTAAAGGAGGTAATGGGATGTAATCTGTCCCCCTCATCTACATTCTGCAAATATATTTAACAAGCTAGCTCTAGAAGCTTCCAAATGGAGTTTTTGAGACATTTGCTAAACTAAACTGTTATACTTTGAACGACAGTGCACACTTGGGGGACAGCAAGAGTGGCTAGCCAGCATCCTGCCTTTCAACTCTAGGGAGGCATGTTAACTTTGAACAGAATACTCTGCCACCCGCTGGCCCTAACTCCCACTCTTAGTTCAGATTCTTTTTCTCGCAAGATCTAACGAAACTCCTGTTGGAAGCCTCTGCAGTTCTGTGCACTAATTTTCAGAGCAGATACTGCTACTGTTATATAATATATATGTGTGTGTGTGTGTATATATATATATATATATATATATATATTTACACAAACAACGTAAAGAAATTAAAGACGAAACCTCATAGAAACAATCACAGTTCATTTTATTTAAATGAACCCAGCTCAGGAAATATAAGACCAATCCCTTCTTGGTCCTCTATGTTGGCCCGCCCCCGGACCATGCAAAGATCGCCTCCTAAGCGCCGCTCAACCTCAATCTCAGCCCCATTCCCTTACCCGCTCGGGCCCACCTTCCAATCACTAGACTCCACCCCCAGTTCCGGCCAAGGACCGCCCTCTGAGCCCCGCCCCCAAGCCGGTCTAGGTCCCGCCGCCAAGTTGCGAGCTCCAGCTCCGAGAACTGTTTAGAACGCGCCCCAGCAACCAAGCATTAGCCGCCCAACCCGGCCTGGCAAGTTAAACCCGCCTCTACCCTTGCCCCACCTCACTCCCTGCCCCCTGGGCACCACCTGGCCTCGCCCCTGGGCGGAGCATAGACTAGCCCCGCCCACGTTTTGCCTCCTAGTTGCCCCGCCTTCTCCGTCTCAGCCCTCGCTTCCGCCTGTTTCCAGGCAACTCTGGCCCCGCCCCGCGATGGCGCCTGAGGACCACGAGGGGGCCACGTCTCTGCTGCAGAGTTTCGAGCGCCGCTTCCTGGCGGCTCGCGCGCTGCCCTCTTTTCCCTGGCAGGTGGGCGGCGGGCGCGCGGCGGGTATTGGGGTTGAGCACCGCGGGCGGCGGGGCCGGGAGGCTCGGGCTGCCTTTGCTCACCGCTGGACCTGGGGAAGGCAGGCGGGCCCTTCTCTGGAAGGGTTTACAGGGTCACGAACCGGGCTGGATTATTTTAGCAACTTTTAAGCTACTAATCGGTCATCTTGGCGACTGCAAAACAACTTTGAAAAACTAAACGTCTTCAAATGGCAAGAGCCGAAAAGGAGGTCAAGTCCCCATGCGAAGGGCAGGCTTCAGGCAGAACCGTCTCGGAGGGAGTTCGGACTGAAAACGGGACTTCCCTGTGGCCTGGGGACCTGCAGCTCGGACACGAGGCTCCTTTAGAGCGTGCCTCGCTGTTAACTCTTGTGCGGTGAGCTCACCGGCATGAGTCACTGTAGATTTGTATTCCTCCAGAGTCTGTCCGGTTTCGTTGGGTGGTTTAGGTAGTTGTATTATTTCATCGACATAAAACATCTCTGGTCTTAACGCAAAACGAAACCCGAAGAGCATATAGGTCCTCATTCAATGTCAAATGTAATAATGATAGTTCACGTGCTGGACTAAGTAAGTACTTGTTCAGGGTCACCCACAGTGCACAGCACTGGCGTCTGTTGTCACTCCATTTGACCAGGAGTTTAAGAAGGAAAGAATCAGAACCAGAGCTCTGGCCCGGGAGACCAGCTTCCTGCTTATAGTTCTAATTCAAACCCCTATGTGCTGTGGGACTTTACACAAGTGGCTACATCTCTGTGCCATCATTTCTAATTAGTACAGTAAAAGACACAATGATAGCAGCCTCTTTCTACTAAACAGCTGGACTTCTTTTTCCTTTGCCCAGCTAGAAATCATAGACAAGGAGTTCTGGGAGTGCGGGTCTCCCGCTGGCTGTGTTTTTTCTGTGCCGGCTATAGGCAGGCAAGAGTGGCGATTGCAAGTTTCTGCATATGAGGCCCTTGGTCCTCCGGGAGTTCTTGGGACACTTTTGCTGCCAGCTTCTCGGCAGGCCTAGGTATATGGATTTCCTCAACCCTTGGCAGCAGCCCTTACAAACATACAGCTCTTGTGCAGGCCTTGGAAGTGGGGATTCCTTAGCTCTTGACCATGGCCAGCTAGGTCAAGCATGGCCTGTCTGCTTTTACAATTCTGCCGTCCACTGTTGAGCCGTCTCTGTGTCTGCTTTCTCCTTGTTACCCCTCAGCCCGCACTACTAAAGTAGGCAAGAGACCATTCCCAGGAGGGGGACGGGAGGGTTCCTTACAGTACACTCACTCCCTCATTGAGCCACAGCAGCAGGCTATGTAGGTGTTTGAACCAATCACAGCCTTGCCTCTTGTTCCATGCCTGCCATCCTTCCGCTAGACCACTAGGGGGCGTGCTCCCCTCTGTCCCACAAGGAAATGAGTGCAGAGCAGCACACTGCACCCAGGTTTGTGACAGCAAAAAGTTCTGGTACAAAGTGTTTCAAACAGCACTGGCTGAGGCCACACCTTGAGCAGCCATGACAATCAGCTCTAGTTGTCTAAAGGTGTTTATGGAGTGTTCAGGCAGCCAAAGCTGGTATAAGCTGTCAGGCTGACAGTCCTTTTGCTGAAGGCGGCCAAGGTAGAAAGGTAGAGTCCCACAGCTCCAAATTAGGGAGTCACATTGCCCCATCCCCAAACGGTTGCTTATTTATAGGAGAATGAACATAAGAGTGCTTCTACCAAGAACCTCGAGAGTTTACCATGAACACTAATGGTGCACTTCCCCGCCTTATTTCTGTTGCTCCTTGAGAGGCAGTCCCTCCTGTATCTCACTTTGAGTACAAACCCTGACTTCCACTTGACTGTGGAAGTGCATCAAGTGCTGCCTAGCAGTTACTGGGTCGGTAAGTATTTACTCAATGCCATCCGTGAGCTGCACACCAGAGCACATCAGAACACAGGAGAGACAAGCCCTAAAACAGTAAGGAACCAGAAAACACCAGGTAAAACCATGTGTGGGAGCTCAAGTCTACAATCACAGCATGGGGTACCAAAGCAGGAGACTCTCTGGATTAGAGGCCAGCTAGAGCGACACGGTGAGACCCTGTCTCAGACAGATGAAAAAATAAACAAGGAAATGGCAAATAAAGTAGAGTCATCAAAGGCCTCCCCAGACATTTCACCTGCTACCCAAGCCCCAAAGCAGTCAGCCATAGGATGGTCTCAGAGAAGAGGAAGCAAAGGTCTGGTGATAGAAACATGGTTGCTGTGATTAAGAACAGCAAACCAGCTGGTGTGGCTGCAGGGGAGTGAACAGAAATGAGACTGTGTAGCTGAGGTCAGAAAAGGGTCAAAGCAGGTCATAGAGGACCTGGTAGGACATCGAGAGGTGCTCTGGAGACATAAAGTAGCTTGCTGTATGTCACACACCTGCCTGACTGGAGTTGTAGCTATAGTCCCTGTGACAAAGATGGCATGCCGAGGCTTGGCACCACACATCTGAGTCCCCATTCTAGCTTAGGGAGCAGGTCTCAGGCCTTTATACTGTAACAGATTCTTAGCTTAGCAGCTCAGCCCCAAAGTTGCCATGATCCTGTGACTGCTGGACAGGCACATCTGATGCAAATCAGGACTTGGTCTTCTCAAACTCAGCCACACATGGCCCATGACATTAGACCAAGTTCACCTCTGGTGGCTTCCACTTAAGATTAGCTCCGAGTCCCTGGGCAGAGACCAGAGTATTCCACAGGAATTAATGTTGCTGAGAAAATGCCCCTGAAATCAATCAATCAATCTCTCTCTCTCTCTCTCTCTCTCTCTCCCCCCCCCCCCCCCCCCC
>JADRCC010159328.1:0-19256 GCA_019843855.1 Hylomyscus alleni
TGCCTATTTGTAAAATGGGGCCAAGAGAGGTTGGCAGTGGGGGAAGGGAGGGAGTAGGAGTCCTGGCCTGCTGTTGGATACTACAGAGCCTTGGAGCTCAGAGGGCAGAGCTGAATCACAGCAGGCTTCCTGGAGGAGGGGGTTTGAGTGAGAAGACAACTGGGGACACCTGTGCTAGAACGGAGATGGTCTGGGTTTTTGGAAAGGAAGCGTTTGTGACCCAGTACTGCATTTTACCAAGCTTTGCCAAGTTTACCAAGCTGTGTGTGCCTTTTTCTTTGGCGCTCATGGCAGCCTTGAGGGAGGGACATGCGTTAGATCCATTTTATAGATCAGAACTTTGAGGGGCTGAGGAAGTGGGGCCAACTTGTTGGAGACCTGGCCGTGAGCTGATGGTAGAGCCAAGGCTGACATGCCAGCCATGCTGGCTTTCAGTTTCAGGATGAGCCCAGCTTTCACCTGTCCCCATGTACCCCCACTTCCACCCTGTAAAGACCTGGCATTCATGCACCTGACTTCCTTGCTGGGACTCTTTTAGGGAAGGGGTAGAGTCCAGCTTAGAGGGCAAGGCTCTGCCAAGAAATTCACAAATGTTCAAGTTCATCTCTTCCAGACCCTGGGTTTGGCTTGGTGTCCTCCCTTTAGCCAGGGAGTAGGCATGACCTGGTGGTCCAAGCTGTGCCTGACCGGAGCCATGGTATCTGTCTCAGATGCCTATGGTCGTATTGCATGTGCTGTAGTGGAATTTTTCTGTTTTGCATTCCAAGAACTTTTTCTATGTGAGCCTTTGGCTGGGGCCTGGTGACACAAAGGTCACAGTCTGATGTGGAGTGATGTAGGTGCCCAGAGTGACACTGGAGTCCACAGTCTGATGGTGGAGACAGGCGCCAGCAGATTGTAACGTAGGATGGTGAGGGCTGTGGCTAAGGATGAGAGACATATAAAGATGTCAAAGAGAGAGTATTGCCCCTTTGTGAAGAATCATGGGTTGGGGGTTGCAGACTGCTTTAAAGGAAGATGGCTTCTGTTTCTCCATGGGAGAGAGATGGCATCCCATTAGAGCTCAAGACTCTGCTGGGGATCTGCAGTTTTCAAATGCTTGCCTTCCAGTGTGTGTGTGTGTGTGTGTGTGTGTGTGTGTGTGTGTGTGTGTGTAACAGGGTCTCTCTTTGCAACCCTGGCTGTCCTGGAACTCACTATGTAGAACAGGCTAGTCTTGAACTCACAGAGCTCCACTTGCCTCTGTCTCCCTAGTGCTGGGATTAAACAAGTGTGCACCAGCACGCCCAGCCCATTTATTGTGCCCAGGGAGAGGGCATGGCCTGGTGAGTAGGGCTGTGAGTCAGGCTTAGAAGCCTGAGGCTAGGCTGACTCCTGCATGTGGGGTAAGACTTGAAACACAGGCCAAAGCCTCCCTCTGTCTTTCTTGGCTGCCCCTATCTCCAGCCCCAGCTAGGTGGTAGGTCTGTATATCTGGAGGGCCTTACTTTCCTGCTAGAGGTGGCTACTTGGGCCAGCCATGGAGGTGCCTGTCCTGAATCTGCCTACAGGCTCGGTGTCAGGGAGGACCCAAGCCTGGCTACTCAGGCTTGCTTTCCTCTTGGACGCCAGCCCCCTGGAGCTTCTGTAAATATTATTCTTAGGGGATTTGGGTGAAGCCTCTACTGGGATGTTGTCTGCACATCCTGGAGAACTTGGTGTTCCCTAGCTGTACCTATTTCGTGCCCTGCTTGGATTGTGAGTCCATATCCCCAACTTTTGGGCCAGAGGACATCTCACTCAGATCCGTGGATGGACATCTTGGTCAGGGGTTGGTTAGCTGTGGGAATGTGGGTTGGCTGCTTTGGCCTTCAGGTCTGTGTGTTTTGTAGGCACCAGGGTGGTAGTCCATTGTCCTACTTCTTGCTTCTTGGAACTCAGTGGGAACGGTTGCAGAATTCTGGGCTGAGGGTAGTGGAATGATGGGAAAAGTTTAGAGGCACGGCCTGGCTTCCTCTAGAGTACAGACAGGGTTGAGAACCCCTTCGAGATACCCACTCTACCTGCTTATGGAACAGACAGGGAAACAGGGCCCTAAGTGTGGAGGGCACTTGTTCATGCATATGGCCAGGGATAGCATCACTTCTGAGTTCATCTTTCCTCTACTCTTCCTTGGTAGCTGACTCGTGCTTGAGTGTGGGTCACTGGAAGGAAATTAGACTGTGTGCCTGAACCTCCTAGTAGTGCTCTCCTCTGATGGCTCCTTAGTTCCATCAAGAAAGTTGGGTGGTCTCTGTAGAGAGGATCTCTCTGTTGCTGGCCAGAGCTCGATAGTCTCAGTGGAGAGATCACCTCTGCTGCGTAGAGTGGGTGGGCATGGGGGTCATGTGGAGGTGGAGCCAGACTGAAAGAACAACCTTCCTGTTGAATGGCTAGAGGTCGGCTTATGGCAGGAGGCAGAGGCACCAGGCTCTCACACACACCTTGTTCACACTTCACCTTGAAGAAACAACAGCATCTTTAGCCTTTGGGTCCTTTAGCATTACTGTTGTATCCTTCCCCTAAATCCAGTCCCAGGCATCCCAAGATGAGGAAAGGAGCCTGGTTCTGCAGCCTGGAAGCTGCGGGGCTTGCGTGTATGCCTCTTGCCTTCTCTGAACCTAGACTTCCTCCTTGTGCAATGGAAGGCTCGCACGTCTTCCTGCTGGGTGCTGGACAACAAATACACCCTGGGGCTGCTTAGTCAGTGACAGACCCGTTTTCTCCAGCCTGGGGGCCACAGTCAGACATTGGCACCCGGTCTCCTCTTCTCACACTTTCATACCCCGGAGCTCCTGTGGTTGTTGTCCCTGCCCAAAAGGACTTTTCCTGTCCTGGGGCAGCTGGTGTTTATGGAAAGAGAGTGGGGAGGAGGGAGGGGAAGCTGGCCACAGTTTGGTTGGGAGGGAGGTCCCTCTTTTAGATTGGGGCGGGGCATGAAATCCTAGTGACATCAGGAGGCTCACAGCTTGCCTCAAGGGGCTGCTGGGAGGATGAAAGCTTCTCTCTGGCCAGCAGGGGATGGCTAGTCTCAACACGCCCGTTTTATTAGTTCCATATACATTTGTAAAGCTTCAGTCACTAGCGGTTTCCCTGAATGCTGGTGGGCCAAGCCCAGGTTGTGAGCCCAGCCCAATGAGGAGATGAATATCTGGGTAGGTGTGGCCTTCCCTTAGGGTGGAGAACAGAGAGGAGGACTTGGAGAGCTTTGGGCAGAGGGCAGAGCAGGATTCCTTGGGGGAAGACTGGAAGATGTGTGAAGGAGAAATGTAGTCTAGGTAAGGGTGGGGTGAGGGAGGATTACTATAGTCCCTTTGAGATTCAGGACCCCTTGAGACTTCTGCTGAGGAAACTGGGGCCAAGAGGAGACCCTTCCTTGCATTCCTGCCTTTTGAGTAGTAGGAGTGTGTTACTGGTAAGAGAGAGACCTAGGCCAGAGTGGGAGGTGGGGGTGGTTAGGCTCTCAGCAGGTGAGTTGAGCTTGACCAGTGGATAATCAGACAGTCCCAGACCTGACAGGCTGAAAGTAGAGTCAGGTCCCTTTGATCTTTCTGGGACTGTGAGGAGCTGGGGGTGTATTTGGGGATGTGGATCTCTGGAGTCCTGGCAAGTCTCATCCTTGGGTCTTGCTTGCCAGATCTCCCTGTGCAGCTTGGAAAGGCTTTTTTTTTTTTTTTTTTTTTATCGAGCCTTCTTCCCCCTGGCCTCTCTCTTCTATACTTCTGCCAGAGATCACAAAAATGTCATTGTGCGGTTGTTCAAAGTCACCAGGGCTTAAGCAAAACTATGTGCATGCATGGCCCGTATGATTTCTGCTGGTATGCGTGTGGTGATGGTGGTTCTAGGGGCATCTGGAGGCCCCTGGAGGAGGAAGGGAGGATGCTGTACTGCTGAAGTGAGCCTCTCAGGTGAGGGCACAGGCTGGAGGGCCAGGCTCTGCTGCAGCTCAGCCCTTTCGATGCCGGCCTCCTTGATGACTGGCCAGTTCATGCCAGGCTTCTCTGACTTCTTGCCACCCTCTTGACCCTAATCATCATTCATATAATGTCAAAGTTCCCTCTGCTGTTGGCTCTATGCCCAGAAAGAGCCGTGCTCACAGAAAGGATCTTGACATTTCTGTGAAAGCCAAAGCAAGCTACCTCCTGCCTGGAGCCAGGAGTCCTGGGCCTGCCAGGCTTTGCTCTACTTTTGGCTAAGCCTGTATCTCTCCCTGAGCCTCAGTTTCCCTGACTGAGCAGTACATAAAGGCAGGGCTGTACCTGGATGAATTGTGCGACTGTTTAACTTGGTTGCTGAGGAGTTCCTGAGGCCACAAAGATATAGAAAGAGGGTGGCAGTCAGAAGGATGGGACTTAGACACAGGGAGGGACTTTTCTTGTTGGGGACTCTATGAGGTGGGAGTAGGGAGGAAGGGGGTGGATGCAAGAGTTCACACACCACTGTCTCAGGAGAGTTCTTTCTAGACAGGCTTCTTGCGATTTCTGTGTGCTTGACTTCCTCAAGATCTTAGAGTATAGACCCCAACTTCACTTAGGCCAAGACTCTGCTTTTCAGGGAAGCTGAGATCTTGGGGTCCCCCTCTTGGTCTCTTGTACTTTACCCTTGGTTCTGCAAAACCTCTTTCCTGGAATTGATTGCTGAGTCTGGGGAGGAGGGGTGGAGAGGAAGTGAAGCCATGGACAGTTGGCCTGATATACCATTTCCTGGTGACCTTTTCTGGCTTTATTTTCCTCATCTGCAAAGTGGGCATAATGAAGTCTGATGTCCCCCTCCCTTCTGCAGAAAGGGAAGGCTAGGCAGATCCTGTGTTTCTAATATCTAGGTGCTCACAACCAAGGCGCTCATCTGGTAGAAACCTTCCCATAGCCTGGTCTCCTTTCTGAAGCCCACAAACATGGCCTTGCCAGTAGGCTCTGCCAAGGCAGGAAGTGGGGCACAGAGCACATTGTCTTATCAGCTGTTTCCTGGCCTCAGTTCCACCAGCTTGGCTCTGGACTCTTTCCCTGACCACTTTGGTGGTAGCAGGGAGGGATCGAGAGCTTTCCCCTGGGCCCCTAGCATGAGCTAGACTGGAGGTCCAGGGCGGAGGGTAGGGTTTCCGTCTATGGTGTAGGACTGGGCAGGGCAGGGCAGGAGGCTACTTGAAGGTGTCTCTAATGTCTGTTTCTCACCCACAGTCAATCCCTGTTGTTACTATCCATGCCAGAACCAGGGTGTCTGTGTCCGCTTTGGCCTCGACCACTACCAATGTGACTGTACTCGCACGGGCTACTCGGGCCCCAACTGTACCATCCGTGAGCAAGGCCTCCAGCCCCCATCTCTCCCACTCCCCGGGATCTTCTCTATACCCCCACATCTGCCTTCTCCTCTGGCCACGGCTTCTTCTCCTTCCTTGTGAGGCTCTGATCCAAGCTTCCATATGTGAACTCTTTTCTTGGTCCACTCCCACCCTGTGGTAGTTCTTCATGCTTGATGTCCCTTGTCCTATTCTGGGTCCTGGCTGTTTCATGTATCATCGCTCCTAAAGGCACTTCCTATAGAGTCCTGCTTGGTCCCCATCCTTTCACCACGGGTAGCTCAGGTCTCATCAGAAGGGATGGACTCAGTGGCTCCCACCATCCCTGCAGCTGAGATCTGGACCTGGCTTCGGAATTCCCTGCGGCCCAGCCCCTCGTTCACCCATTTCCTGCTGACACATGGGTACTGGTTCTGGGAGTTTGTGAATGCCACCTTCATCCGAGAAATACTCATGCGCCTGGTACTCACAGGTGGGTATGGGACTGTAGATTCCTCTAATCTGAGGAATTTGGCATTTGATAAAAGCAGTGGGTGGAGAAACTGTGATTGCCAGAATAAAGCAAGGGCTGGCACAGAAGGAGGCAGGGAAGTGGGGTGTAACTGAGATGGGAACAGCCTGTCATCATTATTTTTGTTCTGCAGTGCGGTCCAACCTTATCCCCAGCCCTCCAACCTATAACTCAGCGCACGACTATATCAGCTGGGAGTCCTTCTCCAATGTGAGCTACTATACTCGAATTCTGCCCTCTGTACCCAAAGACTGCCCCACACCCATGGGAACCAAAGGTAAGGAAGGGATTGTGGCAAGGAACTGGCTTGAGTTTTCCTCTTCAGGCAAAGCAGGCAGAAAAGCCATTACTGACCCATTTCATTGATAGGTAGAGCAAGGCAAGACAGCATATCTAGGACCAAGGAAAAAACAGAAAAGGCAGCTAAGGGTCTTGCCTAAGGTGCCAAAGAAAGCCAGAGGCACAAGCTGAGTATGGTTCTCATGGTACCCCAGGGTGTCTGTCTACTTCATTCTTGTCTGCTGATGAAGGGCCTTCTGTTGGGTGGTAACTTGAAGCTGAAATGGAAGAAGGAAGGAGTAGGATTCCATGTTTTGGTGCTAGCTCAGCCTGATGCTTTGTTGGTAGTTTCCAGGCTCCACCGAGGCTGGGAACACAGAGTGTCACTTTTTTTTTTTCTTCAGTTGCCCAAGACCCATTTGGCCTCCTGGGCCTCCTTTTCACTCTGTCTTGAACTGTTAAGAGACCTTTTGTGGTTACCCAATTCAGAACCAACCATATTCACATAGACAGGGACAGGGTGGTCAATGCAGCACTGCTGTTGCTTCACCTGCTGCCACACGGTGTCGCTGTTGGACACAAGTCCCACACAGCCTTGTAGTCTTGCACACCCTGAAGCTTAGGTGTGTACTGATGTCCCTGCTTGGGTTTCCAGGAAGCTACATCAATGTGGTTTTCATTCACACGGCTAGCTGCTGTTGCCACCAAGATAGCTGATTCCTTCCAACACTGCAGGAGTCAATCCTTCCCAATGATGGCTCTGAAGTGTTCAGTAGATACTGTTCACTCTGTTTTCTTCTTGCCCGAGGAGTCCAGTTGACCATGTTAATTATGTCTATTGACCCTGAGTCTTCAACTTGGGACTTCACATGGAGGATGGTGAAGGGAAGCCTTTACAAGGAGGCAGGAAGTCCTGTTGCCTCTTTCTGTGAGGGTAGTAGGCAACAGCTCCTCCAACATGGACATAATCAAGGAAGACCTTTTACTTTGTAATGTCATGGCAGACCCCTGCTACATGATGACTTGTCTTTACCCCAGGGTAGAAAGGATGTCATTGTTTAAAATAGATAAATTATAGCCAATTTTGTAATTGAAGTTTTTTTTTTTTAACCAGAACACAGCCACAGTTGTGCATGCTGCCTATGGCTGTGCTCGTGGTATAAGAGTAAGACAGCACAAATCTGAGAAAGACCACACACCTGTTCCCTCTTGGGCTTACCTTCTCTCACATGGCTTCTCAAATCCACTGTGACAAATACCATCATCCTGTTTTATAGAGGAAGTCAGTGAGGTTCATAGATGAGATGGCTTATCTCTGCTCACACAGTTAACAAATAGCCTTGCGGGTTGTAAATACAGGTCACTTTGCTCCAGGGCAATGGGATCTATGATATTTAATTTTAGATTTATTTATTTTATGTATGTGAGTGTACTGCCACTCTCTTCAGACACACCAGAAGAGGAGATTGGATCCCATTATAGATGGTTGTGAGCCACCATGTGGCTACTGGGAATTGAACTCAGGACCTCTGGAAGAGAACTAAGTGTTCTTAACCTCTGAGCCATCTCTCCAGCTGATATTTAATTTTAAAAATAGATTTACTTTTATTTTATGTGTATGAGTTTTTCACCTGCATTTCTTGCACTGTGTGTATATGGGGCCTACAGAGGCCAGAAGAGGGCATTAGATTCCCTGGACTTGGAGTTAGGAATAGTTATGAGCTGCCATGCAGGTGCTGCGGACCAAACTGGGTCCTCTGGAAAAGTCACCAGTACTTTTAACCACTGATCCATCTCCCCAGACCCCAACTTTTTGTTGTTGTTATCTTATTACGGGAAAGCTGAAAATGCACACAGAAGTTGAGAGGAAGGGATGGAGAATTATGTTCTACTTTTGGCACTACCCACATTTACCCAGCCTTAGTTCATCTAGTCCCGCTCCCACTTTTTGATCTCATTATAAAACTCTAGGTGGTTTGGGACTTCATGTAGACCAGGTTGGTCTTGAACTCAAAGAGGTCTGCCTGCCTTGCCTCCTGAGTGCTGGGATTAAATCCATGTTCTATAACATTACACTGCTCCATTTTTCATTTTCTAATGGAGTTTTTAAAATTTAAAATTAGTAAATTATTAATGTGTGTATGCATATGGATGTGCATGTGTCACTCTGTGTGTTTGTGTGTGTGTGTGTGTTTGTGTGTGTAGGCCAGAAGACTTTGTGGAGTTAATTTTTTCCTGTCACCGTTATGTGGGTTTTGGGGCTTGAGCTCAGGTGGTCGGGTCTCTATGCCAGCTGCTTTTATCTTCTGAGCCATCTCACTGGCTCCTTCTTATGGTTTTGAGATATAGTCTCTCCGTGTAACCCAGGCAGGCCTTTAACTAGGGATGTCCTTGCCTTGGCCTCCTCAGTGCTGGGATTAAGGATGCACACCTGTAGGGCATTTAAAAACGAATTTCAAATACCAGGCCATTTCTTTGGCAAATACTTCAAGGTCTTTCTTTTGGTAGACTACCTGTAGGGAGGGAGGATTGGCTCTGGGGAGGAGTCTCTGGCCTTCCTGCTTGGATTAGTTTGCCTGGGGATTTCTGGGAGCCCAGTGATCCCCAGGACAGGAAGGTACAAGCAAGACCTAGGTATCTACTGCTCTTTCCTACCTCCCCAACCAGGGAAAAAGCAGTTACCAGATGTTCAGCTTCTGGCCCAACGGCTGCTTCTGAGAAGGGACTTCATTCCTGCCCCCCAGGGGACCAACATCCTGTTTGCCTTCTTTGCACAACACTTCACCCACCAGTTCTTCAAGACCTCCGGGAAGATGGGTCCTGGCTTTACCAAGGCCTTAGGCCATGGGGTGAGTATGCAGGGGGTCCTTAGGTGCCACATGCCGGTTATCATCAGAATCCACGTGATCCGAATGGACTTTTCTCTGACCACAGGTAGACCTTGGCCACATTTATGGAGATAATCTGGAACGGCAGTATCACTTGCGACTCTTCAAGGATGGGAAACTTAAGTACCAGGTAGTGCTGGCTTGGGGAGGGACATTGGGAAGGGTCTCCTTTGTTCTCTCTTATAAAGATGGCTGGGTAGGCGAACTGAAGAACTACCAGAGTGAAGGTACCCAGGAGGACAGAGAGTAAAGGCTGGGAGGAGTTAACAGAGCAAAAGCGAATAAAGAACAGGATAGATTTCTGTGACCTCCTGGGGATCCTTTCATTTACTTAGCTGTTCCACTTCTCAGGATGGGTACCATGATGGAACTTGTACAAGGACTGAGCAGTGTCCATCTTAGCTGTGGGCCCTGCCATCAAGGGACCAGAATCCATCAAGGGTCACATACATGACTGTCAGAGTACAGGCTATATCAAGATTTCTTGTGTAAACCAGAGCTGTGTGAACCTCATATGTAATGCAAATTTCCTAGTGGCTTCACTAACAAAAGTTAAAAACAGATAAGATGGATTTTAATAATGTACTTTTAATAAGATGGATTTTAATTATGTATTGGGCTGGTAAGATGGCTCAGCTGGTAGAGGCATTTGCCACCAAGCCTGACCACCAGTGTTTGATCCCTGGGAGAGAACTGATTCCTGCAAGTTATCCTTTGACCTCACTGGTTTGCTTTGACACCACAGTGCTCTTGCCTCTGCCCACAGAAATAAGTAAATAAATGTAATACAATTTAAATTTAAAAGGTTTTTCATTGGAGGTAGCTTTCTATATATTTCATAAAATTTGTAATTGAATAAGCAGATTCGCATATCCAATAGCTGAAACATCAGCTTTAAAAATTTAAAACTATAGGGCTGGAGAAATGAGTCAGTGCTTAAGAGCACTTGCCGATCTTGCAGAGGACCTGGCCTTGGTACCTGGCATCTGCATAGAGACTCTCATCTACTGTAATCCAGCTCTAAAGGATCTGAGGCCTTCTTCTGGCCTCTGTGGCCATACTCACACTGGAGACATACATATGTACATACATACATACATACATGCATACATACATACACATGCATACATACATACACATGCATACATGCATATATACTTACACATACATACATGCATGTACATACATATGCATGTACATACAAAAAACCTTAAAAAGGAAAATTTAAAACAAAATCAAGTAAAATCTAAACAAAATGAAATAGAGTTCTTAAGTCTAGTCAAATTTGGAGTCTTGGGGCCACAGATGGCTAGTGGCTTCCACACTGGGTTCTGGAAACCTGAAAGATCTGAAGGAAAATTCACTGGGGCATCTTCAGAGCAGAGAACGGCACTTGCATATAGCTTGGCAGTGTGTGTATTTGTGATACTCTTGTGATAACCGCCACCAACCAGTTGGTACCATTAGAGGGCCTGGAGGCTGGGGATGCTGCCCTAGGAAGTTAGAGTTGCAAGGAAATTGAGGAAGCCAAGACGGGCCATGGTCATCTCCTTGCTCCCCAGGGTGTTTAGCTGTGAGAAGGCTTGGAGGCAGGAAGATCCAGGTGTCTGATGTCTGAGTGAGAGGAGGGGAGCTACTGTGTGGGTAATTCCAGACACCTCTGCAAGGGCATATTGTATGGAGGTCTCTGTCTCTGTCTCTCTGTGTCTCTGTCTCTCTGTCTGTCTCTGTCTCTGTCTGTCTCTGTCTCTCTGTCTCTCTCTGTCTCTCTCTCTGTCTGTCTCTCTGTGTCTCTGTCTCTGTCTCTGTCTCTCTCTGTCTCTCTGTCTGTCTCTCTGTGTCTCTGTCTCTGTCTCTGTCTCTCTCTGTCTCTCTGTCTCTCTCTCTGTCTCTCTCTCTGTCTCTCTCTGTCTCTCTCTGTCTCTGTCTCTCTCTCTCTCTCTCTCTCTCTCTCTCTCTCTCTCTCTCTCTCTCTCTCTCTCTCTCTCTCTCTCTCTCTCTCTCTCTCTCTCTCTCTCTCTCTCTCTCTCTCTCTCTCTCTCTCTCTCTCTCTCTCGGGTATACTGATTGCTGTGTACCCAAGAGGTAAGGGTGAGAGTCTTAGGGTGAGAGAGGCTTAGTGCAGCAGGCAGGTGAGCCAGGGCTGAGGTAGTAAAGCTGGAACATTGAAGCCGGCTGTGGAGAACTCCAAGATGGACCTTGGAGGAGGGCTGGAGTCGGGTTGCCAGGCGGCCTCATCCCACAGGTGCTGGACGGAGAGGTGTACCCACCTTCCGTGGAACAGGCGTCCGTGTTGATGCGCTACCCACCAGGTGTCCCGCCCGAAAAGCAGATGGCAGTGGGCCAGGAGGTGTTTGGGTTGCTCCCGGGGCTGATGCTCTTCTCCACGATCTGGCTTCGTGAGCATAACCGCGTGTGCGACCTGCTAAAGGAGGAGCATCCCACGTGGGATGACGAGCAGCTCTTCCAGACCACTCGCCTCATCCTTATAGGTGAGCACGTGCCCCGAGAAGCAGGAAGGCAGGTAGGTTGTTTGCCCCTTGTGCTGTACCCAGTTTGGCACTAAAGGCCTTCAGCACATCAGCATCAAACCCCAGCTTACCCTACCTTCAGGAACCTCCGATCTCTCTCTCTCAGTCTATCAGCCTTTGTGGAATTTGGTAGGTTCTAGGTGACTCAGGGACAAGATATTTTTGTGTCTCCTACGGGGGTGGGTCCACAACCTAAAATGTCAGATGGTTTCCTGCCAGGACCCTGACACCTCTGTCCGGGCCATGCTTTCCTTGTTGAGTTACTACCTCTGGGCACAACTGGGCATGGCTGGTTCCAATTATAGAGCCCAATTCACCGGCTTCTGGAAGAGTCGGACACTGGGGATAAGAATAGCCCGAGGGTAGACAGGCTGATTCTTCTGAAGTCTGTGTCACACAGACCTTTACTAGAGAGGCCACGTCTGTGGTAGAGGTTGGCCAGCAGGCTGCTGTGTGAAGACACTGTTATCAGACTTAGGAGTTCAGCCAACCCATGTTGACACAGCTGAGGTTGCCAGTCCTATGCCAACAGCATAAATGCCTCTGTTGCCCACTCCTCACACGACCTGATAATGGTCATATGGAAATCCCACGGCAATTAATAGTGCCTACAGTTTATAGCCAAGGAAAGTGAACTTTGGTGAAACAAATAACTTGAGTCAAACTTAGACGCCTACATGTTGAGAAGCTAGGATTTGAGCCCAGCTCTGTTAACCACAAATCTTGTGGCTCCAGGTCAGTTTACTAAAAAGCCAGTTTATCTGTTAGCTGATTGGTCCAGATAACAGTTTCCTCTAACTATCCAGCTGGCCAGTTTTTATATTGTCCTGGAATGTTTAAATGCCTTTCTTGGCTGTTTGCTTTGTGTAGAGCTGCTTCCTAAGGGCTTAAGGGGGAACTCCTGCCCATGAGATTCTGACATATATATATTAGTACATGAGAAATATATTACGTTTAAACAAATGCTTAGGGCTGGGCTCCCCAGCTCTGTGGCTTTCTTTGACTGCAGCAGCAGCAGCTGTCTGATGGGCTCTCTGAAACCTTTGTGCCTCACTGAGGGCTTCAGAGAAATGACATTCCTCACTAATGCAACACTGGGCTTTTATATCTCTCAGAGTTTCTCAGCTTAAAATTCTTTTTTGAGACAAAGTCTTTTCATTTAGACCATCCTGGCATCAACTTTGCAACCCTCCTGCTTCAGTGCCTCCTACACCCGCAAGTTCTGGATTTACAGGCTTGCACTACCATTCATGACTTCTCTAGACCCTTGTCATGGTCTGTAGATGGGAGGCTATATCAGGGTTGCATTTTTATCTTTTAATTTATTTTATATATTTTGGTATTTTGGCCTTCATATATATCTGTGCAACATGTGCATAACTGGTGCCCAAGGAGGTCGGAAGAAGGCATCAGATCCACTTGAGATGGTTGTGAACCACCGTGTGGGTGCTGGGAATTGAACCTGGGTCCCTGGGAAAAGCAGCCAGTGCTCTTAACCTCTTAGCCATCTCTCTCTCTCTAGCCCTTGGAAACCAGTTCTTGAATGACTCCTTTCCTGGGTCCAAGGCCTTTCTCTGGAGCGGCAGTGCCCTTGTCTGGGTCTCTCAGCCAAGTCCGAGACAGTTCTCTTTTCACATCCCCTTACAAGGTCACAAAGCAGAAGTGACTGAGGGGAATAAGTGAACACCAGCACCAGCAAGGGGACAAGAGCAAGCACTTTTCATGAGCTTTTCATTTCCCATGTATTGAGCTCTGCTGACCTTGTTTCCTATCTCCACCCCCTTCCCCCCTGCAGGGGAAACCATCAAAATTGTCATTGAGGAGTATGTGCAGCACTTGAGTGGCTATTTCCTGCAGCTCAAGTTTGACCCAGAGCTACTGTTCCGAGCCCAGTTCCAGTATCGCAACCGCATCGCCCTGGAATTCAACCATCTCTATCACTGGCATCCGCTCATGCCCAACTCCTTCAACGTGGGCTCACAGGAGTACAGCTACGAGCAGTTTTTATTTAACACTTCTATGCTGGTGGACTATGGTGTCGAGGCCCTGGTGGATGCCTTCTCTCGCCAGAGGGCTGGCCGGGTAAGCATCAGAGAAACAGAGGTACCAGGGATGGGATCTGGGATACAGCAGAGTTGATCCAAACCCCAGTTTCTTCATCTGTGCAATGAACAGTGCTACTTCTACAGACGGTTGTAAATATCCCTTTCTGAATTCTCTCATTTAGGTGTCAGTACCAGGTTTTATTAGTTACTTTCATGTTACAGTGACAGAAACCACTCAAAGAAGGAAGGGTTTGGCTCACAGTTTCAGGGGCATTGCGGTCTGTCACAGTGAGGAGGCCATGGCAGAATGGCCTAGTCTGTGTGGCAGCAGGAGCTCAAGGCAGAGGTTGTTCACATTACAGCAGAGTTGAAGACAACGAGTTGGGAAGCAGGCGCTGAGCTGTGACCCTCAAAGGCTGCTTTCTAGTGACCAACTTGCTTCAGCTTGGCCTCATCTTCTAAAGGCTCCAAAGCACCCCCAGTAGTGCTAGCATTTGAGGAGCAAGTGCTTAAAACAGAAACGTATGGATACATTTCAGGTTCAAACCATAGCACAGGCATCACTCCAGATGCCCAGAATATCTATGGCAATGAAGATTGATGTGGGTTCTTGGACCCTGTCCCTTTCACATTCACCCCACAGAAGAGAAACATCCTGTGACAGCTAGCATCATTTGAATACTTGTTGTGTATAAGGGACCATGACAAATGCTTTCTAATGTCGTCAGAATTCTAAGAACATGTAGAGAACCGTAGTATAGAAAGCCATGGCACCCCATCAACTCTGTGAGCCAGAGTTGAGTGTTAGGGTGACAGTAAAGCAGGGCTGGTAAAGGCAGGCGGGCATTTCCCATGGAGAGCATTGGTGCTGGTGAAGGGGGATGCTCATGTTCTATATGGAGAAGATGGCATGCATTAAGACCTGAGGGTCAGAGGGCACAGCCTCTGAAGGACAGGAAGACCCTATTAGGATGTGCTAATATACATGAAAGTGCCTGTGTGAAATGCTTTTTGGAATCCCATATTTCCTATCAGCTGAATTGTCATCCCCCAAGTTAATCTACTATGAACCTACTATGATCCTACTATGATCCTACTATGATCCTAACCCTGAAGACCTCAGAATAACATTTGGAGATATCTTTAAAGAGAAAATTAAGACTAACTAGGAAACTTGGGTGGGCTCTAATCCAATATGATTGATGTCCTTGTAAGAGAAGGAGATTAAGACAGTCTCACATAGGAAGAAAAGCAGGTACTGGGAGAAAGTGGCCATCTATAGGCCAAAGTGACCTGCTTCTGAGAGAGCCAAGCACCAGACTCTCCAGCTTGCTCAGTGTGAAGGAAGGAATATGTGTCTGTTTGTCAAGGCACCTATGTTGTAACCTTGGCAAACAAATTCATTTTCTTGGGATTGCTAGCCAACCCCTTCTGAAATCCCTCCTTCTCAGCCATGCGGTGGTGGCACACGCCTTTAATCCCAGCACTTGGGAGGCAGAGGCGGGCGGATTTCTGAGTTCGGGGTCAGCCTGGTCTACAGAGTGAGTTCCAGGACAGCCAGGGCTATACAGAGAAACCCTGTCTCAAAAACAAAACAAAACAAAACAAAAACCCCAAAAACCAAAAACCAAAGAAATCCCTCCTTCTCTACATTTGGAAGCACCCGTTTCTCCATCCCAGCTCTCTGGTCCCCCTCTTTTTTCCTCATCTTTAGCCCTCTGTTTCTCTGCCATCCTTGTCTGCCCTGTTAGGAAGCTGAGTTACCCAGTGGATTTAGATTTCCTCCTGGTAATTTGACTGCAATTAGCATTAGCTTGTTGGCAGGTTTCTGCCCTCTGCTCTCTGTGGCAACAGGGGTGTGAGAAGACCCTTTGTGTGGGGCCATGTGACTGTGGAGTGTGTGAAAGGTTTGGGTTTTGAAATTGCTAGAAGAGAGTAGGTGTTGACTCTCAGGATAGTAAAAAGGAGCAGAGACAGACAAAGCAGGACTTTCTCTGATGATCATCGTGGATGTGGACCGCTGCTGTCTGGGGATGTTGCCATGGGAACGTACTGTGACACTGTTTTGCTCCTTCATCTCCTTTATTTTACCATAACCATATCAGGTGGATGCTCTTATTTTCCCTACTTTTGCATATGAGGAAACACAAACTTAGTCTGTCCTTGTGTTTGTGTATTGGGATTTTCCAACAAAATGCCTCAGAGCAGGTGGCTTAAGGTGACAAAGATGTATTCTCTCATGGTTAGGTGGCAGCAGAACTGTGCTAACACTCTCTGGGGGCTCTAATGGGGGACCTGTTCCATGCCTTTCCCATTGGGATCTCACAGTTCCTGGTAGGTCTTGTAGAAGGGTCACTCAACTGTCTGCCTCCATCACCTTGTTACATGGTGTCTTCTCTGTGTGTCCAGGATCATTTAAAAGGGACTGCTGGACTGGACACAGAGGCACACTTCTATAATCCCAGCACTCAGGAGGTGGAAGGAGGAGGATCAGGAGTTCACTGTTATTCTAGTTCCATGGCGAGTTCTAGGCCAGGCTGGGTTACATGAGACCCTGACTCAAAAATTAAACACAAACAAACAAGGACTCACTTCTTGGATTAGGATCTTCCCTAATGAAGCATGACTTTATTTTGTCCACACTTGTGAAGATTATATAGTTCTCTTATCCAAAAGATAAGAGAATCCATAGGGAATACATTCTAAAATAACCTCCTATGTTTGAAATGGTAGAGTACTAAACCATATATATATATATATATATATATATATATATATATATATATGTTTTTACTCCTATACATGCGAACTGTGGTGAAGTTTAACTTATAAATTGGCTTAATTTAACTTATAAATTAGTAAGAGACATAGTAATAATTGGAAAACAATTTTCTATATTAAAGTATGTAATGTGGTCTTTCTCTCTCAGTGGTACACTCTACTCACCCCTCTTGGGATGATGTGACTTGGCATTGTGTGTCTACACAAGGACATGGGATGTGAATGACACAGGTATATGATATTTAGTTTACTGCATAAGGGTTGCCTGGGTGTAGCCCTCCGTTATCAGGACCGTTGACTTGATAACTAACAGATGCTTGGTGACTGACAGGTCAGGGAGCTTGTGCAGTACAGACATGCTGGACAGAGGGATGAGTCACATCCTGGGCAGGATTGAGAGAGTCCTCATTAGATTTCATCACGCTACTCAGAATAGCATGCAATTTAAAACTTGGGAATTGTTTGTTTCTGGAATTTTCCATTGACTATTATCAGATTGTAATTGCCTGTGGGTGATAAAAAAATGTGTAAAGTTAAACCACCAATAAGGTGAGTCTATGTTTAGCTAAGGTCACAAATGTGGGTGCTGCAGGTTAGACGTGAGTGTGTCTGTGAGGGGCATAAGTCCAGCCACACAGCATGGAATGGGTAGATCTGGGGCTGGAACCACTCTCTGCATGCTGTTCCAAGCTTGCTTTGCTCTGAGCCGTATGATTTCAATTCAGCTATGTTTTTCTTTCCTGCTCCATTATGCTTGTTCCATAAAAACAGATCTCCATCTTAAGCATTAACATGATTATTTCAGGAGAAGGAGAACTTCCTTAAAACTGATGCTTCTTTGTTATTATGACTTTTTATGGGCTCATGTGTGTGTGTGTGTGTGTGTGTGTGTGTGTGTGTGTGTGTCGGGGGGGGGTCAGCTTTGGGTGTCACTCTTCAGGAGCTGTCCAGATGTCCACCTTGTTTCTCAGGCAGGATTTCTTTCTTACTTGGCCTGGGGCTTGCCTAGTGAGCTAGGCAGACTGGCTAACAGGCCCTGGGGATCTGGAGTCTTCATTTTCATGGGGACTTTTTTCCTCTCAGTAAGGATGTCAGTACCTGTTGGTGTGACTCCAAGGAGTCCAAGTTACTGGAGAGTTGAGCGCTGAACACTTTAGTGTTGAGGAAACCACGACATTGTGGGCCTCTAAGTGAGAACAAGAGGGTAGGGCTAGAGCCAGGCTGCAGCATCACGATCACTGGGCCACACCACATTCTCTGTCCTGGTTCAGGAAGAACTGGAGCTTTGGCGTCCTTCTCTTAGACCTTACACAAGGACAGTATAAGAGTTTGGTCTGATTCTGAGACTGACAGCATGCTAATCTCTTGCAGATTGGTGGGGGTAGGAACTTTGACTACCATGTTCTGCATGTGGCCGTGGATGTCATCAAGGAGTCCCGAGAGATGCGCCTACAGCCCTTCAATGAATACCGAAAGAGGTTTGGCCTGAAGCCTTACACCTCTTTCCAGGAGCTCACAGGTAGGTAGCTGCATCCTGGGCACAGTTTCTGCCCTTGAGGCATGTCCAGAAAGTGAAGAAGATCACAAGCAGAGAGATGATGGGATGATGCTGGTGGCCAGCGCTGTGGCTGAGCATTGATTGTTAGGGAAGACAGTGAATGTGACGGTGGCCTATCGGGTGAGAGACACCACCTTCCAGGTGGGTGTAAGGGATAAATAGGAATCTTTCAGATGGAAAATAGAGGGAGGGGCACTTCAGGTATGGCAAGGGGAAGACAAAAGGACAGAGGTAAGAAAAGAAGGTACCTGTCTGGGAGGATAGTCATAGATGTGTGGAGCGAGGGGCTTGTCTTGGGAGATACTAGGCAGCAAAGGGAGGTTGGCAGTGCACTAACATCTCAGACGCTGAAGGGCTGGGTTGTATTCTGTCTGGTGGTTCCTAAGTACTGAAAAAGATGATAGAAGTATCTGGTTGGTTGGGGGAGCTGTGATTGAGAATTCTCCCAGAATAAAGAGGTCCTTGGCTTAACCCCCCGGACAAAACAAGACAAAATAAAAAAAAAATCACATATACATTTACATACACACACACACACACATACACACACACACACACTCATTTACATATTCACACAGAAACATACATGCCTACGTACTCACACATACACTGTTTCACACACAAACATACACACACATGCTCATACCTATAGATATACTCATATACACAAACATACACACACTCATGTATATTTACACATACTTCTACACACACACAGACACACACACACAATCCCCAAATGCTTCTCCTGGAGATCATGACAAGAATCTGCACACAAGGTTCAGCAGTTAAGAGTATAAATTGCTCTTGCACAGGACCTGAGTTCAAGTTCCAGTGCCAACACTTATCTTGGGAAGCTCACAGTTGCTTTTAATTCTACTTAAGGGGATCCAATGCCCATGGCTGCCACAGGCACATGACTCACATGTACATGCCCACACAGAGGCATATATAATTAAAAATAAAGTAGGTCTTAAAAGATCTCTATTCTTTCTCCCTTCCCCCCTCTCTTTTCCCAAATTTCCCCAGATGTTGGACAGTCGAGTTAGAGCCCTCTTGTCTCCACTGGTGTGACAGACCCCTATACCCCATAGGTGGATGGGTTTGAGGAAATAAATGGAGCAGTCGATGTCTGCCTCTCCTGTCTCATGTGTCCGTCATCTGAGGACATGCAATTGTCACAGAGTGGAACAGATCCTGGGATCAGTAGATGAGCTCTCCCATGGTCCTAGAACAATAGTCATGAAAAAGGATTCCAAGGAGCAGAGGGTACACTGGCTGTGAATACCTGTGTGAATGTGAACACACACACACACACACACACACACACACACACACACACACACACA
>JADRCC010159333.1:0-12594 GCA_019843855.1 Hylomyscus alleni
TCCTTTTACTCTCTAATTCAGAAAGAGTTAACAAGCCTGGTCAGTTAATTGCTTCTGGCTCCCTGGTCAGAGAAAGGAGTACTACCAGTAAATTTTTTATCTAATTCCTCACTGCTATGCAAGAGTTAATTATCACAAACCAGCAGCATTTGGCCTTAGGATGATAAACAACTGAAGAAAGATATATTACCATCACTGCCTCCTAGACCGGGTAACCCTATAGGTGCTAGGAAGGTCATTGGTAATCATGAAATTGACAGATTATCAATTATGGAGCTAGAAGAAATCATCCTTAGTGAAGTTTTGTGGTTTTCTTTGGGCTTTTTACTTCTGTTCGTTTTGTCTCAATGAAAGAGTGAAAGAAAGGTTGTTGAATGGGTGGGATTGGAAGTGTGGAGTATGTGGGAGGAGCTAGCAGCAAGGAAAGTGTAATCAGAATATACTATATGAAAATACACATTTTCAGCAAAAAGAAATAATATAAAACTGGAAAATAGTGGATACATTGAATAACCCAATATACTTTAAAATAATTATTTGTAGTACTGTTTCCTTTACTATTGAAGATAAAGAAGCTGAAATAAAGCTGTATTGTTGCAAATTTTCAGAGTACTCTCTTATGTGATTAAATTACATAGCTTTACAATTTTGTGTACTTAATATCTTACCTTACCTCTGCGTGACCAGATGACCAGTTCAGCATTATAAAAGAAATCTCTAATATAAACCTTAAAAATCAACTTTGCAGGACAGCCAGGGCTTTACAGAGAAATTCTGTCTTGAAAAAAAAATCAACAACCAACTATTTTAGTAATACATATAGTCTTATTTATTGGGTATCACACAATTTTTACTTCAGTAGCCTTTGTATTCACAACTAAGACATTGAATTATTTTGTTACATGGTTTGTTAAAACTTTTTCATCTCTGTCATATTATTTGGAAAATTACATATTAATTCTGAAGAATTTTTCTTAAAATTTACTTTAATAGATATTTAAGTGTACTTTAGTTACTTTCTGCTAAGAGTGACTAAATTTTAGATTTTCTTCCATAATTTTAAAAATATCACTACAGTTGTAATTTTTATTAGGAAACAAATTTTTAAAACTAGAATATTGACTTCATAAAGGTAAGGATTTATGTTGTTCATGATACATAGAACAAGAATGGTGCAAAAAATTATTTTGAATTAAGTGAAATAATTATTTGTCTGCTGCTAACAGCTGACAGAGAGCAAAGAAGCAGGAAAGATAGCGACTCTCACATGAGTCAGCTTGAAGGTATAAAATCACAGCGTATTTCCTCTTTACATTCCCATGAGCTACTGGAATGAAAACAGCTCCATGTTTAAATAATAAATACATTAATTATACTTATGAGTCTTGATAGCAGCTAGGTTTGTTGGTGTCTGATTCTGTTCCAAGGACTGAGTGTCTATGATTTATGTATTAGGCAGCAGTGTCCTGAGGAAAGAGTTGTAGGATAAATTTCTTAAAAGACCAGGACACAGACGCCTGCCTTTGTAAGAGTGAAGAATGTCAATAAAAGTGCACTGAACAGAAAGAGGGAGCAACAAGCCATCTTGAATAGGTGCTTAGAGGAGGGTTTTGTTTGTTGTTTCTTTTTGTTCTGTTTATTTTATCTACGTCTTAGATCGTATTACCAAATCAAGTGTGAAAATTCAAAATGTGTGCCTATTGTAGCATGCATTAAAATGTCAGAATAAATGAAATGATGCTACCTTTCAATTTCACTTTTCTTTGATCAACACTCATCAACAAATATAATACAAATTATGCTTAAACACATTTTGAATTAGGTTATTTAAGAAAGACTGAATGTCTATTCAGTTTTCCATCTCATTATCAAATTTTCAGCACTACTTCTTTTGCTAAAAAACCCTCAGTCCATAAATATCCTTTGTTTACTATAAAGTATTATTTGTATAAAATCTTTGGATTTTATTTGCTTTGAAAGGATTTGGTCATTGAAATTCATCCATGCTCCTCACTTTAAACAGATTGAAAATTATTTAATGTTACTAAATTAGAGGTGGCTGATTCTTAGTAGAAAGGTAATATTCTATGATTTTTGTGAGAAAATATTTAGTCCTATTTCAAGGATAGTCTTCAGGAATATTCATGTAATTCTGCCTAATGATTGGTAAGTAGAAGATACATAGTTAAAAGTTTTAGTTTACACTCTTATTTTTTTCAAATAATAGAGTTATTCATGACCTACATGCTCAGAATTAACAATGCAACAATATTTACAGAAATGTGAAAAAAGAGGTATAAATTAATGAATAATGTAATACACTCAGTATTTGATTTTCATCGTGGTAACACATCATGATATCATTAAAGAAAACCAGAAAAAAACTATGTTGTATTATAAAATTATTATTATTATTATTATTATTATTATTATTAATTTTTAACCTATTACTTCTTTCTCACCTAAATTTCTTTTTTGCCATTGTTATAAATCCAAGGTTATCTATTGAACACAGCACTTTAAAATACTGTTTGAGTCTCTTAATATCTTTAGATATGGGATTTGATATCTCCCAAGGTGAAAATTGGGCTTGGAATTGGCTTGGTGGCTGAGTCCATACTAAATTCCACTGCTCACCAATCACAAAGGATGGAGCATGCTTGCTACTCCAGCCCCAGCAGATAGGATGCCTTTGGCCTCCAAGGGTATATATGTACAAACAACTCCCCTCCACATACATATAATAAAACTAATAAAATTTAATCTTTTGTAAACCAAAGTGGACTACCAGATATTCAGTTTCTCATATATTTTCTAGGAGAAATACTAAATACTAATTACCTAATATAGTGAATGAATTATCTCATATTTTCTTTCCTTTCTAAACACTTATTGAAAATAGATTCATCTTTCATAAAATAAATCTAGACCACAGTTTTCCCAATATTTATTCTTCCCAGGTATCTCTCCTTACCACCAGGTCCAGTCCCCTCAATTTCCTCTTCTGCTATGAACAGGGTAGGCCTCCAAGAGAGAACAGCCAAAGAGAAAACAACAAGATATAATAAGACAAAGCAAAAGCCCTCAGAACAAGACTGCACTAGAGTCTTTGAGGATAGGTTTATGGATTTGGTTAGTTGTATTTCCACTTATTTTAAACTAGGTAAATATTTTGTAATATTTTCAGTTAAACAAATTCACATCACACTAATAAAGTATATAATTTTGTAACAATACTACATTTACTTAGATTATAGTATACTCACATTTCTCCCTTCATCTTGTCCTCCAGGCACTTCTATATACCCTTCCCTACCTCCCGTCAAATTTGTTAAATTAATCATTTATTAATCATTTTTACATTCACATGTGTAAGCCTATATAGTACTCTATTTTGTGGTTTAAATTGTATTGGCGCTACTAAACCAAGGTAGACAACTGTTTTTCTCAGTACTTACTGAATGTCTGTTGGTCTTCATGAGCTAACTGCCTTTTGAACCTGTCTAATGAGTCATTTTAGAAACAATTAGTTAATTGTTAATAAAGTTGAATCATTTATATGCAAATTGAGCTTTTGCTGAAATATACATATTAACTTTAAAATATACTTTATGCCAATATATAAGCTATATAACTTAAGTGGCTCGTAGTAAAGCATATATATGTCAAGAATATGTTTAGAATATTTCTAGTCTAGAATCCTATAAACAAAGTATATTTTAAATCATTTATATAAATGTTTAAATTGTTTAATAATTTTATGTATGCTATAGTTATTTATTAGATGTATGCAATTTATCATTTAGTATATTGTATTTTATTAGATATATCATAGAAGAAATAAATACCTTTTATAAAAACATACTTAGGATGTGTTAAATACTTACAGATTTATTTTAACATTACAGAAGCTATTGATTTGTATATTGGAATGTTGCCTCATATTCCACACATTTATTTAGAAACCAGGGTTTTACCATTTGATATAAACTTAATAAAAGCTGAAAAAATTGATAAGTTAAGTATACCTCATTCAGGTAGTTTTAGGAATGTAGGACCTCCAAACTTTTTGAATATTCATGGATGCAAAACAAGTAATAATATGAAATATTTTATGAATATTCAAAGCTAGACATATATTTATTCTTTTAAAAATCAGTACAGTAAACATGTGAAGTTCCTTATAACTACACTGTTTTAAGAGGGAAACAGACTGAAGTTCCAAAATCAACTCCAAATGTTATCATGTTATAACAATTTCTGACAACTCCTAAATTAGGTGGTTGAAATATATAGAAAATGTCACATCTTATCTAAGCCCTAATTTTAAGCTGTTTTGAGCAAAATTAGGAAAAAAATGAACAATTCAAAAATAAAGTGTCCTAACCATCAAGGACAGAAAGACAGAAATCTATAAAAAGGACTCAGTACAGAATACATGACACACTATTCTCTATACTTAATAATCAAGTGGCCAGCTCTGCCAGCGTAGCAAATACATAGGTGGATGATCGCAGCCAAACATAGAACTGAGCATGGGGTCACTCATGAAGAGTTAGCAAAAGGACTGAAGGAGCTGAAGGGATTCGCAACCCCATAGGATGAACAACAATATCAACCTACTAGACTCCCCAGAGCTCCCAGGGACTAAACCACTAACCAGAGATTCCACATTGAGAGACCCGTGGCTCCAGCTGCATATGCAGCAGAGTATGACCTTGTTGGGTATCAATGGGAGGAAAGGCTCTTGGTCCTGTGAAAGATTGATGCGCCAGAATAGGGGAATACCAGGGCAGGGAGGAAGGAGTGGGTGGATGGGCAGGGGAACATCCTCATATAAGCAGGGGAAAGGGAGATAGGATAAGGAGGTTTCAGAGGGGAAGCCTGGGAAAGGAGATAACATTTGAAATGTAAATAAATAAAATATCCAAGTTCACTTTCATAATTGTTCATTTTGATATTACCGAATCTATTTTATCAAAAGAAAAATAATCAATGAACAAATAAATATACTTCTTCAACTCATTTTTATTCTACTTCATGACTATATGCTTCAAAATAGTAACTTGATAATATCCTTTCAATCTCTTTACAGTTGCCCCATTTGAATTACTCTATGCAATGGTTCAAATCTCTTATGAAAAACTAAAATAACATATAAAATAATTTCATTTGTGGGGTTATTTGATTAAGTGGTCTCCATAGTCTCATATATTTGAAGTTATATGTCATCAGTTAGTGGAGTTACTTGGGCAAGGTTAGGAGTCAAGTGAGTATGGTCTTGTTAGAGAAGATGCATCACTGGAGTAGGTTTTGAGGTCTCAAAAGCCCATGTCAGGACCAATCTATCACTCTCTGACGGTTGCCTAGGAATCAGGATTTGCAGCTTTCAGATACTGGACTAGCACTTTGAGAATCTACTTCCCAACATGATGGTCATGAACTAATGCTCTGAAACTGTAAGCAAGTGCTTAATTAAATGTTTTCATTTATAAAATTTTGCCTTAGTCATAGTGTCTCTTCACATCAATAGAAAAATAAATAAGATTCTTTATAACTTAACCAAATAATGACACATGTGATCATTGGATACATATTACTCTAAAATGCCACTGTCCTAGCATCATTTCCAATATTTGATACAACACTATGAATAAAGGAATTTAACAAAGAAAGATTTGGTTATGAATCCAGGTCACAGTATATCATAGAAGGAAGATCACAATGCAAAAAGCAACTAGTCACAAGCAGTTAAGATCAATGAAAAAGCAATGTATGTGTGGTCCATTTATTGATGTCTCTATTCAAACAATTCAGAAATTCCAATCTAAGGGTTTTCAATTGTACTAGGTTCTTTATCACCCCCAAATATGTTTATGGAGGATATTGTGCTAATTGTATAAAATAAACAATGGATTTGATAAACCTGGAGTATTCCATTTAATCTAGCATTTACTATTTTTTGTATTGGCAACTTTAATAATCTTCAATTTCAGCACTTGCTGACATGTAGAGTAGATGGTTTAAGCAATTACCTCAATTTTGTTGTGGAAGACTCTAATTTGTTTCCTCTTTCCACTACTATTTCCTTTGCTGACCTCTGAACTGTGACACACATGGACAGCAATTCAAAGTGTTTTTTAAATTATTTTATTTAACTACATTCCAAATGTTGTCCCCGTTCATTTTTGTCCCCCTCCAAGAATTCTTCATCCCATCCCTCCTCTGCTTTGCCTTTGTGGGGGTGTTCCCCAACTCACCTGCACCTTGTCCCAATATCCTTTCCCTGGGGCATCAAGTCTATACAGGATGCTCTGCCACTGAAGCCAGACAGAGCAGTCTTCTTCTACATGTTTTAAACATCTAAATATAAGATAATGCAGGTGTTTCATGAAGAGCAGATAATACATAATATCAATCTTTAGGACAATTACAAAATTTTGAAAACAAATGTTTATTTTGGTTTAATTATGTCTTTATATTTTATGCACATATAAAATATAAAATCATATACAATAAAACATATAATTAGTGTACTTATTTTATAATAGGAAAATATAAACTTAAACAGAATAATGTTTTTAAGGAAAAGGAGTTTTATAATGCCCCTGTTAATTTTCAAAGGAAAATGTATTTTTAGCTTTGCAAACTGAACATTTGAGCATTTAAACTGTCTACAGTCTTGAAACTATACATGCATGAATAGAAATTTTATATTCCAGAGACCTTAAAATTAGTCTACTAGCCAAACTGTCATACTAAATAGTTCTTAAATCACTCACTTTAGAAACTTCATAGTAAGAGTATCATGGCTACCAATATGAAAATTTAAGGTGAATAAAAGAATTTATACAGTTTCTATGTGTATATTCTTTGAGTATGGATCCAAAACTTATTGTTCTACTCATGAAATTCTTTGCAATCTTTTACTCACTCTTTTGCACTGTGTTACACTGTGACTGACAATATTATATATATTGATGCACATTGGTGATGTTTTCATACATATGGGCATTGTGCTGAAAATCAATGTAACTTAATTAGTCCATTTATCTCACCACCTTTCTCTACTAAATGTCTTATATATTTTTTGAGAATTCAATACTAGAGATCCATACTTGTTCATTCCCACCTGCCCATCACTTCTTTCCAACTCTTCCTGTGATTCTCCATTTACTCTCAAATTCATTACCTCTTCTCTAATTATTTTTACGAATATCGACATATGTATATGTAAATGAATCCTGTTAAATTTCTTTACTGGTGTGTTGCAAGTAATCATGTGTGTGTGTGTGTGTGTGTTCCTCACCATGTTTTATTCTCTTTATTACTTATTACAGTGTGACCTGTAATTATTAAATTACTTGCTTGTATTTTATTACTTGCTTGTATTATTTTCTCCCATATTACAGAAAAATGTAATCTCCATGAGATGAGGAACTATTGACCAATATCTGTCTGAAATTAAATGACAGAAATTAAAATGTTCTTCTACAATACTATTATGATAGACTCAATACCATTCCATATGCCTGGATGCATCAAACTTTCAATTTCATCTATGGCTCCCCTGTGTTAATAGAAAGAAAGTTAGCAATCACAAACTCCTACAACTATTTTATAATTCTTTAGTCTCTGAAATAATGGCTTCTTTGGAAGAAAAACTACAGAGAGAGACAGGTATTACATGCTTTTACCCAAGTCGGTTTCTTCCAATAAAAATATCGACATTTTTTCATATCCTTTTTAATGAAATTAGTTGTTTAAGACACTTACATCTTGTTATCAATTCTACAACAGTTGTATGGTTTTACAAATTTTATACCTAACAAAAGAAGCAATTGCTCTGCTGAATGGCATAAGTTGAATTGAAGGTAAACTGCAAAGCAGATGAAACTATATACTGCAAATATTATCTAATCGTGCACACAAATATTAACGTGTGTTTGAGAGTTCCACCTCAGTGAAGAGATACCATGACCATGGCAACTCTTATAAAAGAAAACATTTAATTGGGACTGGCTTATAGTTTCAGAGGTTTAGCCCGTTACAGACATGGCAGTAAACATAGTGGTCTGCAGGCAGATTGGTGATGGAGGAGGAGGTTCTATATCTGGATCCCCAAGCAGCAGAAAAAGACTGGATTCCACTTTAGACAGGACATGAATAGGAGCCCTCGAAGATCACTCCAAGAGGGACACACTTCCTCCACAATGCCACAGCTACGTCAGTGAGGCCATACATCATAATAGTGTCACCTCCGATGGGCCAAACGTTCAAACACATGAGTGTATGGATGCCATACCTATATAAAACACCACAATGTGGAACTGTAAATGTGTGTTAAATCCATTTGTTAGTTGACTTCATCTACTTGATTGTTTATCTGATTTGTGTTTTTTTTTTTTTCATTTTGATAGAGGGTGTAAATATATAGAGAAAGATGATGTAGAACTTGCCATCCTCCTGCCTTAGTGTCTTGAATGCTGAAATTACAGGCATATGCTCACCATGTCTATTTCAATTCAATAACTTTTTTATTAGATATTGTCTTTATTTACATGTCATATGATTTCTCCTTTTCCAGTTTCCCCTCAAAAAAAAAATCAAAAAACAAAAAACTAAACAAAACAAAAGAAAAGAACAAACCCCTGCTATCCCACCCTCTCCCACTTATTGGCCCTGGCATTCCCCTACACTGGGGCACAGAACCTTCACAGGGCCAAGGGCCTCTCCTCCCATTGATGATCGACTTTGCAATCCTCTACTATACACATGCTGCTAGAACAATCAGTCCCACTATGTATAGTCCTTGGTTGGTGGTTGAGTCCCTGGGAGCTCTGAGGGTACTAGTTAGTTCATATTGTTGTTCGTCCTAAGGGCTTCAAACCCTTCAGCTCTTTTGGTCCTTTCTCTAACTTCTTCATTGTGGACCCTGTTCTCAGTTCAATCGATGGCTGTGAGCATCTACTTCGATATTAGTCAGGTACTGTCAGAGCCTCTCAGGAGACAGCTATATCATGCTTTATTGTCCTTCATTCAGTCTCTGCTCCATAGTTAGTCTCTGCAACTCCTTCCATGAGTATTTTGTTCCCACTTTTAAGAAGGAATGAAATGTCCACATTTTGCTCTTCTTTCTTCTTGAGTTTTTTGTGCTTTGTGGGTTGTTCTTGTATTCCGAACTCCTGGAAGAGAGAAGACAACAATGGTCTTATTTAAGGATAGACTCGCTTAGTTAGAGTTACACCAAAGTATTTTATATTATTTGTAACTATTGTGAAGAATGTTCTTTCCCTAATTTCTTTCTCTGCCTGTTTATCCTTTGTGTAGAGGAAGGCCTCTGATTTGCTTGAGTTAATTTTATATCCAGCTACTTTGCTGAAGTTGTTTATCAGGTTTAGGAGCTCTCTGGTGGAATATTTGGGGTCACTTAAGTATACTATCATATCATCAGCAAACAGTGATAATTTGACTTCTTCCTTTCCAATTCGTATCCCTTTGATCTCCTTTTGTTGTCTAATTGCTCTGGCTAGGACTTCAAGTACAATATTGAATAGGTAGGGAGAGAGTGGGCAGACTTGTCTAGTCCCTGATTTTAGTGGGATTGCTTCAAGTTTCTCTCCATTTAATTTGATGTTGCCTACTGGTTTCTATATATTGATATTACTATGTTTAAGAATGGGCCTTGAATTCCTGATCTTTCCAAGATTTTTATCATGTAGGGGTCTTGGGATTTATCAAATGCTTTCTCAGCATCTAATGAGATGATCATATGTTTTTTCTTTACATTTGTTTGTATAGTGAATTACATTGATGTATTTCCCTGTATTGAACTATCACTGTGTTCCTGCATCTTGTATCCTGGGGATGAAGCGTACTTGATCATGGTGGATGATTGTTTTGATGTATTCTTGGATTCAGTTTGCAAGAATTTCATTGAGTATTTTGCATTGATATTCATAAGAGAAATTTGTCTGAAATTTTCTTTCTTTGTTATGTCTTTGTGTGATATAGGCAGAGTAATTAGGGCTTCATAGAGTGAATTGGGTAGAGTAACTTCTGTTTCTATTTTGTAGAATGATTTGAGGAGTATTTGTATTAGGTCTTCTTTGAAGCTCTAATAAAACTCTACACTAAACCCATCTGGTCCTGGGCTGTTTTTGATTGGGAGACTATTAATGACTGTTTCTATTTCTTTTGGGTGATATGGCACTATTTAGATTATTTATCTGAGAGGTAGGCAGATTTCTGAGTTCGAGGCCAACCTGGTCTACAGAGTGAGTTCCAGGACAGCCAGGGCTATACAGAGAAACCCTGTCTTGAAAAACAAACAAAGAAATAAGGATGTTTAAATTGTTTATCTGATTGTAATTTAACTTTGGTATCTGATATCTGTCTAGAAAATTGTCCATTTCATCCAGGTTTTCAATTTTGTTGAGTATAGGGTTTTGTAGTAGGATCTCATGATTTGTTGAATTTCCTCAGTTTTTGTTGTTATGTCTCCCTTTTCAATTTTGATTTTGTTAATTAGGATACTATCTTTCTGCCCTCTAGTTAGGCTGGCTAAGGGATTATCTATATTGTTGATTTTCTTAAAGAACCAGCTCCTCATTTGGTTGATTCTTTATATAATTCTTTTTGTTTCTATTTGGTTTATTTCAGCCCTGAGTTTGATTATTTCCTTCCCTTGACTCCTCTTAGATGAATTTGCTTCTTTTTGTTCTAGAGCTTTCAGATATGCTGTCAAATTGTAGGTGTATGTCCTCTTCAGTTTCTTTTTGGAAGCACTTAAAGGTATGGGTTTTCCACTTAGTACTGTTTTCATCGTGTCCTGTAAGTTTGTGTATATTGTGGCTTCATTTTCATTAAACTCTAAATGGCCTTAATTTCTTTTTCTTTCTTTCTTCCTTGACCAAGTTATCATTGAGTAGAGTTTTGTTTAACTTCCATGTGCATGTGGGTTTTATATTGTTTATGTTGTTATGGAGGAGCAGCCATAGTCCAAGGTGATCTGATAGGATGCAAGGAATTATTTCAGTCTTCTTGTATCTATTGAGGTCAATTTTTGAGAAGGTACCATGAAGTGCTGAGAAGGTATATTCTTTTGTTTTAGGATAAATGTTCTATAGATATCTTTTAAATCCCATTTGTTCATAACGTCTGTTAGTTTTACTGCATTTCTGTTTAGTGTCTGTTTCCATGATCTTTCCATTGATGAGAGTGTGGTGTTGAAGTCTCCCACTATGATTGTGTAAGGTACAATTTGTGCTTTGATCTTTATTAAACTTTCTTTTATGAATATAGGTACCCTTGCATTTGGAGCATAGATGTTCAGAATTGAGAGTTCATCTTGGTAGGTTTTTTCCTTTGATGAGTATGAAGTGTCCTTCCTTATCTTTTTTGATAGCTTTTCATTGAAAGTCATTCTTTTCAATATTAGGATGGCTACTCCAGCTTCTTTCTTGGGACCATTTGCTATGAAAAAAATTTTCTAGTCTTATACTCTGAGGTACTATCAGTCTTTGTCCCTTGGGTAATTTTCCTGTATACAGCAGAATGCTGGGTCCTGTTTACATATCCTTTTGCTATCTGTTAGTATATATCTTTTAAGTGAAAAATTGACTCCACTGATGTTAAGAGATATTAAGGAAAAGGGAATGTTACTTCCTGTTATTTTTGTTGCTAGAGTTGGAATTTTGTGTGTGTGGGTATTGTCTTTGGGTTTGTTGAAAGAAGATTGCTTTCTTGCTTTTTCAAGGGTGTAGTTTCCCTCCATGTGTTGGAGTTTTCCATCTATTATTTTTGTATAGCTGGATTTGTGCAAAGATATTGTATAAATTTGTTTTTGTCATAGAATATGTTTGTTTTTCCATCTATGTTAATTGAAAGTTTTGCTGAGTATAGTATCCTGTGCTGGCATTTGTGTTCTCTCAGGGTCTGTATGACATCTGCCCAGGATCTTCTGGACTTTATAGTCTCTGGTGAGAAGTCTGGTGTAATTCTGAGAGGTCTGCCTTTATATGTTACTTGACATTTTCCTTTATTGCTTTTAATATTTTTTTCTTTCTTTAGTGCATTTGGTATTTTGATTATTATATGATGGGAGGAGTTTCTTTTTTGGTCCAGTCTATTTGGAGATCTGTAGGATTCTTGGATGTTCATCAGTCTTTCTTTCTTTATGTTAGGGAAGTTTTCTTCTATAATTTCATTGAAGGTACTTACTGGCCCTTTAAGTTGGGAGTCTTCACTCTCTTCTATATCTATTATCCATAGGTTTTATCTTTTCATTTTGTCGTGCATTTTCTGAATGTTTTAGGTTAGGAGCTTTTTGCATTTTGCATTTTCCTTGACTGTTGTGTCAATGATTCCTATGGTATCGTCTGCCCCTGAGATTCTATCTCTTATATTCTTTTGGTGATACTTACATCTATGACTCTTGATCTCTTTTCTAAGTTTTCTATCTCCAGGGATGTCACCCTTTATAATTTCTTTATTGTTTCTATTTCCAGTTTTAGATTCTGGATGGATTTGTTCAATTCTTTCACTTGTTTGGCTGTCTTTTCCTGAAATTCTTTTTGGGAATTTTTTTTTTTT
>JADRCC010159345.1:0-15835 GCA_019843855.1 Hylomyscus alleni
AATAATGTTTTCTGAATTTTCTAGGGTCTGTATTAAATGGAATCATGTCATCTGCAAACAGAAATTTCATTTCTTATTTTTCTATTCATATTGATTTAATTTTCTTTTCTGACTTATTTACCTAACCTTTTTAAGCACAATAAATGGAAATATTGAACATATTTGCCCAGTTCTTTATCTTCTTGTTGATGATTTGAGAATTTTTTTCAATTGCCATGTTGTGGAACTTAGGTTTGTTACTTGTTATAAAAGCCCTATTGGATTGTGGTATTATCCCTCAATCTAGCCACTCCATTCCTTGCTGTTTTTCAATTAATTGAAAAACGCCATACATTTTGCTGTGAGTATATTCACTCACCCTCTACCAACACTTTTAAGATTTACTTCCTTTATCAAAAAATGAACTTCTGTGTTTCTTTTTCCCATCATGACCAACTCACTCTTCCCAAAAAGGTTTTGAATGTTTGACATTCTGCTTGCAAATTATGAGTCTACCAGTGTGTAGAATTTGAGAAAACTGACCCTTTTTCTCCCAGAATTTGAGAACTGTCAGTAGTGCAATTACTAGAAATAGAACCTCCTGCTCAATTCACCTTTCCATGATGGTATTTGTTTTGGTTTTAGCTCTCACAGGTCTTGTATATGGTCCTACAACCACTGTGTATTCAAAAGTACAGCTGCCTAGCTGTGTTCAGAAAGCATTATTCTTTGGTACCCATTCACCACTTCAGACTCTTAAACTTTTTCATCACTTTATTCTACAATGATCATTGAGCCTTTGTAGGAGGCAGTTGTAATATGTATGTTTTATTTGGGGCTGGAATATCTGCCATCTCTTATTTTCTGCATTTGTCTAAGTGTTTATCATCAGCTAATCTAAACAGAAACTTACAGACGAGAGTAGAGGGATAATATAATCAATGTGTATGATAGATCATTGGGAACTGGTTCAATACTACTATTCATGTGTTAGAATAGCAGCTCGAATCTAAGCATAGCATACCAGGCCAAAGTATGAGAGGTTTATTGAGAGGGAGAGGAGCAAGGTAGCAGTAGAAAGAGAATGGGGAGAAAGAGAGAGAGATAGAGAGAGAGACAGAGAGACAGAGAGACAGAGACAGAAAGACAGAGAGACAGAGACAGAGAGACAGAGAGACAGAGACAGAGACAGAGAGACAGAGAGACAGAGAGCAGGGGAGCCTTTTCTTTATATATGGGTGATGACATAATTACAGGTAAAGGTGGGAAGTGAGCCAAATGGATTCTAGAAATATGGTAGCAGTTGCCTTGGCAAAAGTTCTGTGGGTCCTGCCTATGTGATGTCATGGTTTTTGGAGGCCTTGATGCCAACATGCCTCCCTTCTTATTATAAAGAGAAGGAAAGAAAAGAGAGGAGGAAGCTGATGGCAAAAAGGGAACAAGGGTGTTGTGTCTCTTAAGCTGCTTTCTTCTGTCTAGGGGCATTGTCAATTTTGGAATGTAGTTAGCTTTCACCATTGGGATCTACTTGGTAAACATTCACATCAGGTTTCTCTCTGGTCAGCAACTCTTCTGTGGGCAGCAGCTGGTAATCCTGTAACAGGAGTTGATTAATAATTTGGTTAGATTTCTTTTTGTATTTGTTGTTGAAGAAATGTAAAAATAAGATTAGTGAACCAAGAAGCAAATAATAACACCAAGAAAATGACTAGGAGAGGTGTTATGAAAGGGAGTATCCACTTCCATATAAGATTTTCAAAAATCCCAGAACTGGCGGTCTCACAGTCCCCAAAATTTTATATGTTTGACTGTAGCTCCTGGATTTTATTCCTTGTTATTCCAGATTCATTGATGTAGAACTAACATTCTTCTTGGAGAAACAGGAAAAGGCCACCTTCTTTAGCAGTTAGGACATCTAGCCCCTGTCGGTTCTGAAGCACCATAGCTGCCAAAGAATCAATCTGTTTCTGAATAGTAAGTATAGTTTCAGTCAGTTCTTGAAGATTGCTTTTATACTGGGAAGTAAATGTATTATATTGTTTCATGGAACTCTTGTAGGCAATGATATAACTGAGTGCCACAAAGAACTGATGTATTCTGGACTGCAGGACATTGTGGCAGAGATGATATATTAAGGATTATGGTTCTCTTGCAGTCTAGGGAGCTCAGCATTCCTACAGATCTACTCCTGCCGTGACGCCCTTGGCCAGCAAGGACGACATGACCATGAGCTCTTCCTTAAGCGGTTTATTCAGGACCTTGTTACATGCTTCTTCTTCTACTTCTTCTAGCTAGCTAGCTTCTTGGTGTTACAAGCTTATTCCTTTCTTTTCTGGGAAATGCCCACAGACAAGCTTCTACTCTTCTTCTACTTCTAGCTTCTCCTTCTGGGGAATGCCCATGGACCTAAATACCTTGTGCCCGCCAACCCCTGCAGGCCATGTGGGAACAGCAGATAGGTCACACCCAATGCGGAAGCAGCCAGAGGCAGCAAGTGTAGCCAATTAAGGACTTGATTATCTCAGAGAGCACTCGCTTTCAGGCTATCAGAAGGCAGAAGCCGGCGCCATCTTAGGGCGTGGCACATCGCAGATCTCTACATAGTCCCAGAGATCTTAAAACAGTTTTCTATGCCAAGGAGAGGGATAGAGGTAAGGTATGGACTAATGACAACATTGGATTCAGGGCAACTGACAAAGGGTAAGGTAAGGTTACTTGGCATTATCACCAGAGATGCTGTAAGTGATAATTGTGAGTTAGTTCCAGGGAGTACACATAACCAACAATATTTAAAGCATCCAGGCCTGGCGACATTAAGGAGTTGGTATGCCAAGGTCAAGATTTGAAACAAAAGTTAAAATGACAAGTTAGTGCCACTTATGAGGGGCGATGTCAAAGAGATAAGGGCCTCAGAAGGGTGTTTGATTATCTCCCTTATTTTTCCAATATCTAGGGGTTGGGCAATTGAGACATATTTGCTCAGGATATGGATGATACTTACTGGGGACCTGGCCTGGTTTTTATGGTAGAACTTAACAACAACTCCTGTCTCCCACCTGGTATCCCATGGGTCTTATATGTAGAAAAAGAGTATCTTGCAGTGTTGATAGAAAAAATGATTGGTCCATGATCCTAGTATCTTTATCTGACAAGACCAATATTTGCAGATCTCATATTCATCTGGCCATTTTCTACAATAATTTTTTGTCTGGTCAAAGAAGAAAGCAAATATATAGATCATAATATTTAAATGGGATAACAGATACAGGGATGAGAGCAGTTTGGATCGGTTCCTGGAATCTGGTTATGGAGCAGTTTATTGACCTTATTTGGAAAGACTGTTTGCTATCTGTGGGAGATTCTTGGACCTTGACTCTCCAGATGTAAGGGCTACCCTGGATGCAAATGAACAGTAAGGGGAGGATGAGAAACCCATGTCTAATCTAGTGAGGTCAAGCATAGCTTCCAGAGTATTGTCTCATTTTCTGGAATTGGGGACAAGGTAGGCCATCTCAGTGTCTTCTGGAGCTTCACAGATCACAGTCCTGTTAGGGTCAATGTGTATAAAGAGAGTAATTTTTTAGGTGGAGGAATGAAAGGTCTGAGGTGAGACAGATAGACCCAATGAGATTGTCCCCTTGAGTTAAGTTGCTGTAGGAGTCATAAGGATTAACTTAGAAGGGCCCTGCTATTTGGGAGAGAGGGTGAGGGTCGATGATCTGGAGCCGATGGAAGGACTTGGCCTCTAGTGTTGGCAGGAAGTGGACAGGAGATAGTGTGTGGCCATGATAGATGATGGTCAGCAAAGTTGTATAGGAGAGAATGGAGGTGGCAAAGTAGTGGGGTGAGTAGATAGTCTAGGAGGGGAAAGCATTTAGGTGAAAGACCAGGAGTTGGGACTGGATGGCCATACATGAGTTCAAAGGGCAAGATGAGGAGAGGTCACCTGAGGAGAGCTCATATCCTGAAAAGAGCCAGAGGTAGGAGTTTAACCCAATCAAGGTGAAGTCCCTGTGACAGCTTAGCAAGAGTGGTTTTTAAAGAGTGGTTAGTTCTTTCTACCTTACCTGAAGATTGGGGGTGGTAGGGAATGTGAAAATGGTAGGGGATGTCTAGGGCCTCAGATAGGATTTGAGAAACTTGGGAAGTAAATTTGGGACCACTGTATGATTGGAGAGAGGCTGGGATACCAAACTGGGGGATGATCTCTCTGAGGAGGAGATCAGAGACTGTCTGAGCCCTTTTGTTAGTTGTGAGAAAAGCCTCTACCCACCCTGAGAAGATGTCCACCAAAACCAGAAGGTACTTGGCATGTCTAATAGTGAGCATGTGGATACAGTCAAGTTGCTAGTCAGTTCCAGGAAGGGAATCTCTAGCCTAATGGGTAGGAAAAGGGATGCTAAGATACCTTCAGTTGGAGTCAGCCATCCGACAGGTTTTGCAAGAAGCAGTGATAGATTTTAAGAAGCATACATACTCAGAAGTAGGCTGTGGGCAAGTCTTAAGAAAATAAGACAATGCTTGGCTGTTATGATGGAAGAGTTGGTGAAGATAGAACAGAGTTTTGGGGGTGTTAGGAGATGAAGGTGGAGATGTAGGTTGTAGTGTAATTATGTCCTGGGGAGGATGAGACAAGTCTGGGCCACTAAAGGTTGTAGCTCTAGCTGCCTCATCAGCTTGGTTGTTTTCCTTGGAGACAATAGAGTCATCCTTCTGGTGATATCTACAGTGGAAAATCCCAATAGCTGTGGGAAGATAGGAGGCCTTTAGCATGGCCATAATTTGGTTTGCATTAGTTACTGATCTTCCTATTGTGGTAAATAACCCATGCTCCTTCCATAGAGCCACATGGGACAGGAGAATATGGAAAGCATATTTGGAATCTGTGTAGATGTTGGGGATTTTCCCTGTGCCAGTTGAAAGGCACAGGTAAGGGCTCTTAATTTAGCCTGTTGAATGTTGGTATGAGCAGGAAGGGCCTGTGCTTACACCACCTCAGTGCCTGACACTACAGGATAGCCAGCTCTTCTGGCACCATCATGTAAAAAAGATCTGCTATCTGTATACCAGGTATAGATGACTGGATGCAATGTGCCATCCTGTATGTATGAAGGATGAGGTAATAGTTTCCATCCAGGGATGGGTACCTTGTATCCTTACCTAGATCAGGGTTTTTGACAAGTATGTGACAGATATAAAAGAGGGTCCCAACTGATGACCTAAGACTCCAAGGGCAAATTCCTCTTTTTCAGTTACATAAAGGGAAAAGGACGGGTCAGGTCAAGGAGATGTAAAGCTGGGGCCTTAAAGAGAGCCTGTTGGAGCCTTTCAAATGTCTTGACCTCCTTGGCTTGCTGAAGTTAAGGCAGGCTTTTGCCCAGTGACCTTGTTGACCACGTTTGTAGTAGGCACCTAGTGGTCTCTGAGCCTTAGAAGACCAAGAGCCTGGGACAGTGACTGGAGCTGGTCAGAAAGCCTTTGCCAGCATATGGTACTTTTGTTTGCGGACTTTCTCATCTCTCTCCCATTGTACACTTTAAAGGACAGTGCTAAAACTTCTGTCTGTGTAGTTAGAGGACTGTTCTGGATAGCCCTGTTCTTATAATTTGATACTCATTCTCCTCTCCTGGAAAGCACTGCAGAAGAGGAGCAAATCACATTACAGGTGCCTTGGGAACCTTCTCCCCAGCTTAACTTCTCAAATAAAGCCTAAGGCTGATGATTGGGCAGCAGAAGGGAAGGTGGAGCTGAAAAGTTTAGGGGAGAAAGGGAGAGAGGAGACAGGGGGAAGAGACTGGAGAGGACGATGATGGAGGAGGATGAGGTGGAAGGAAGATGGAGCTGAAGCACGTGACTTGGAGAAATTGCAAGTCATATGGGATCTAATAGATAGGAATAGATTAGTGTAGTGGTAGATCTACCCAATCTAGGAGAGTAGCATGTATACCAATTAATTGAGTTGTGAATTGATTAATTTGGTAAATTGGGTTAAAAATTTACTGTAACAAATTGGTGCCCAGTTTATTGTTTAGAACTCAACAAACCTGAAATAAAAGGTTCACTGCCCCCCAACCCCTGAATACGGCTTGGGCAGTGATATAGACTACAGCAGTGTAGATTGGAAGATGACTGGATCTAAGGGGCCTACAGAGAACTTCAGAGAGGCCCCCTCCACCACCCCTGACAGAGCTAAGGCCAAGGGCAACACCTAGCCTAGAGCTGGGCTTGAGCAGAGCTGTGTAAGAACTGCAGGGAGGGACAGGAGTCCCTGGAGGACAGCTGCCTTTTTGGGCAGACACAGTAAATAGGTCATCTACGCCCTAGAAAGCCTTTCTGTGTTCATTTCCCCATATCCTTTGCCTCCTACCCCACCTCCCCCACCCTCGTGTCTAGGACAGCCAGACTGGACTGCATGTTTATGCTGCGATTCGGGTTGCCTGAGATCAGCACACAAGCACATGCTACCAGCTGCAACACAAACCAAGGATGCAGAGGATTATGCTGGTCCTTCTACACTCAGCCCCTTCCTGTGAATAAAGAATTGTGGAGATAAAGGTACAAAGGGCTCTGGACCAAGTAATTTGTTGGTATAGAGAGATAAAAACTTTTGATACTTAAAGATGAGAAACATAATAAATACCTTTTTGTCTTTATGTGATGATATTTTGAATGGTTTGACAGGGATGGATATAGAAGAAATAGATACCTTGCATTTGCTGGTTTTGCAATATTTATTCTCTTGATTTACTATATCCTCTCAAAAGACTGGACCCTAGATAAAAAATTCCTTGCCTTAGAAAAGAGATTACAAGTAATACTAGAACTAAATGTTCAGGATTTCATAGGTCAAAATAAGCAACAGAAAGAGGAGAATGAGAATTGGAGACAGAAGCTGGAAGAGATGCTAGAACAGAAATTTCTGAAGTTCATAGATGAGTATGATCAACAGAAAGACAAGCTTAAGACTTGGCAAACTAGCCTAGAGGAAACACTAGAACTAAAGGTTCAGGATTTCATAGGTCAAAACAAAAAACAGAAAGAGGAGAATGAGAGTTGGAGACAGGAGCTGGAAAAGACAATAGAAAAAAGAATTCAACAATTCACAGCTCAGACTGAACAGCAAGGAGATAGAGATAAAATTTGGAAGCAAAGTCTAGAGGATAATTTATTAAAACTAGCATATCAAAATAAGGCAGATGCTGCAATATTACAATTACGACAAAAAGAGAAGCTAAGATTATGGAAGCAGGGCTTAGAACAGAAGATACAGGAAATTATAGAGCAGCATGAACAACAGAAAGAGAAATTTAAGACTTGGCAACATGGCTTAGAGGAAACACTAGAATTGAAGACACAGAAAATTATGGATCAGAATAAGAGACAAAAAGATGAAAATGAAAGTGGGAGACAGGAGCTAGAAAAGATGTTAGAACAAAGGATGCAACAGCTCATAGTACAAACTGAGCAGAAGAGAGGAAATAATGAGGATTGGAAGCTAGACTTGGAGAATAATCTTTTAAATTACTCAAAATAAAATGGACAACAGACTATCAGAATTGCAATATAAAGAAAAAATCAAAATGTGGAGGCAGAACCTTGAACAGAAAATACAGAAACTCAAGGAACAAGAAGAGCGAGAAAAGGAAAGATATGAAACATGGACACAGACCTTAAGAGAGGAATTTAAAATTTCAATTAAGGAAAATGCACTGGTTGAGACATAAGATTAAATTAGAGAAAGCCAACCCAAGGTTTTTAGAAAACACACTTTAGTCAATCCGGTTAATATACACCAAAACCTCCAGATAATGATTATCCACAGGGTCATCAGGAATTTGAATAGGAACCTGTGGGTGAGTTAGATCTCAGAAAATTTAAGGAAAGTGTTACTAATTTTGGAATGCATTCATCATTTTTAAAACAAATCCTGACTTCTTGGGCTATTAAAAACAGAATAATCCCCCAAGACTGGAAGGATATGGCAAGAGCAATACTAGAACCTGCTGCACATTTACAGTGGTTTGCATGGTGGAGAGAAGAGGCAAGGGAGATAGCCCGACAAAAATAAAGCCAGGGGTAGAAAGATTTCCACAGACCAGATGCTTGGTGAAGGTCGCTCTGCTGAGGCAGAGGTGCAGGCTATATACAATGAGGAAACTCTGGCATTGTGTCGATTGTCAGTCTTAAAGGCCTGGGACAAAGTCGCAGAATCAGGGATGAGACATGAACCATTTACTCAAGTCATACAAGGTTCACAAGAAACCTCTGACTTTTTACAAAGGCTAGCCTCAGCTATGGAAAGGAGTGTATCAGATTCATTAGCAAGAAAGTCAATAATTGAGTCTTTAGCCTTTGAAAATGCAAATGCTGAGTGCAAGGAAGTAATCAGGCCACTGAGGGTAAGGTCAGCACCAATAGATGAGTGGACTAGATATGCAGCTGATGTTGGATTTTGCTCACCTGATTTGACTGTAATAGGAGAAAATGTCACTAGACAACTAGAGATGACCCAAAATTTCAAATGTTCTAATTGAAAAAAACAAAAAAACAAAAAACAAAAAACGCCAGGCGGTGGCGGCACACACCTATAATGCTAGCACTTGGGAGGCAGAGGCAGGCGGATTTATGAGTTTGAGGCCAGCCTGGTCTACAGAGTGAGTTCCAGGACAGCCAGGGCTACACAGAGAAACTTTGTCTCGAAAAACAAAAAAACAAAACAAAACAAAAAAAAACAATAAAAACAAATGTTCTAATTGTGGTGAGCAGGGTCATTTCAGAAATGACTGCAGGAAAATCCAAAGTGATATCAAAAGGGGGCCTATGTCTTCTGGAATATGTCAAAGATGTGGCAAAGGCTGACATTTGACTAGGGAATGTAGAACAACAACAGGCAAATGGGGCAACCCCCTGCCAAAAAACTCCCAGGGGGGCCTGGAAGGCTCCAATGCCAGGCAGGGAGAGTTATCTTCCTTAGGAAAATTAAACATTGCTTCAAAAACAGATGTTCTGAGACCAGACAAGGGTGAGGAAAGTTCTATAAACAATTCAAAAGGCCTCAAAGGAAGCAAAAAACAAATATTTTGGCAAACTTCTATAGAGGATCAAAGGTCAAAACTAAGAATACTAATAAACAATATTGAGATTGAAGGAGTGGTTGACACTGGAGCATATGTCACCATTATCTCTCCAAAATCTTGGCCTGTAAGTTGGCCACTTCAAGAAGTAGACATCCAATTTTAAGGAGTTGGGACCTTATCCCAAATAAAGCAAAGTCTTAGATAGCTTAAATGTATAGGACCAAATGGTCAGGTAGGTATATCGAGGCCATATGTGGCTGATATAGCCATTAACTTATGGGGAAGAGATATATTACAGCAATGGAAAACTTAAATTAATATCCCCTCAGTCTCAGTGTCTAGCCATGAAACCTGTCAGGCTCTCCTAATAAAAATTTTAAATTAGTTAGGGAATGTTATCAAGGACAGTTATAGACTATCCAAGCTGTCCATAAACAAGATACAGCAGAAGCTGACAATTTAGCTCTACCCCAAGGAGCCACTGCTGTCAAGACACCAACAGACTTTACCACTAAGGTGGCTGACTGATCAACCCATCTGGATTAAGCAATGTAATATGACAAAAGAAAAACTACAGGCATTAGAACAGCTCGTCTAGGAGCAGCTGGAGGCTCGGCATATAGAGGAGTCTACCAACCCTTGGAATTCTCCAGTACTTGTCATTAAAAAAAAAATCTGGCAAATGGAGGATGTTGACAGATCTCAGAGTAATTAATAAAATTATTCAACCAATGGGTTCCTTGCAGCCTGGGATGCTATTGCCTTCCTTGTTGCCTAAGGAATGGCCTACCATAGTAATTGATCTGAAAGATTGTTTTTTTCACCATTCTTCTACATGAATGTGATAAGGAAAGGTTTGTTTTTTTCAGTACCTACCTTCAATAGAGGTCTACTAATGTAGAAATTGCCTCATTATGGGCACAAGATGAACACTGGCAAAGAGTATGCAAGGACGTCTTGGTAGAGATTAACAACAGATACCCTAAAAGCAGGTGCCTGCAGTTCATAAAAAGAACTAATTGGATTCTCCCTCGTATAATAAAGAGAACTCCAATATCTGGAGCCCCTACATTTTACACTGATGCCAATAAATCAGGAAAGGCAGGATATAAATCAGAAGATGTCAGTAAGGTGGCTGAGAGTCCCTAAAAGTCAGGGACAAAAATCTGAGTTATATGCAATAATCATGGTGTTGTCAGATTTTCAAGAGTCTCTTAATATAGTAACTGACTCTCAATATGCAGAAAGGGTTGTTTTACACATAGAGACTGCTGAACTTATTCAGGATGATTCTGAATTGACTTCACTATTTATTCAGCTACAACAAATGATCAGAAATAGGAGTTATCCACTATATATAACACACATAAGATTCCATTCAGGCCTGCCAGGCCCTCTGTCACAAGGTAATAATGAAATTGACCAACTGTTGATAGGAAGTGTACTAGAGGCTTCAGAATTCCAAAAAAAAAAAAAACCCACCATGTTAACAGCAAAGATTTAAGAAAGAATTTTCTTTCACTTGGCAACAAGCCAAGGAAATTGTGAGGCAATGTCCTACTTCCTCATTATATAACCAAATTCCATTAACTACAGGAACTAACCCTAAGGGTACCCAAAGAAATGACATTTGGCAAATGGATGTCTTCCATTTTACAGAGTTCGGTAAACTGAAATATGTTTACCATACTATAGACATGTATTCAGGATTTCAATGGGCAACTGCCTTAGCATCATAAAAGGCTGATTCTGTAATTACACATTTGTTAGAAGTTATTGCCATTATGGGAACAAATTAAAACAGACAATGGTCCTGCATATATCTCTAATAAGATGAAGCAGCTATTTTGGATATTATAATATAAAACATGTTACAGGCATATCACACAATCCTACATCTAATGGAGACATCTAATCGAACTTTAAGGGAGATGCTTAATAGGCAAATGGCATCAACAAGAACCCCCAAAGATAGATTACATAGTGCTTTATTAACCTTAAATTTTTTAAATGGTAATGAACAAAACACCACAGCTGCTGAAATACCCTGGATTATGGAAAGAACTGTTGAACTAAACCAGCCAGTTTATATTAAGGATATTCTAATATCATTATGGAAAATGGGAAACATGTTATGCTTTGGGAGGGTCTATGCCTATGTTTCCACAGGAAAAGAAACGCTGTGGGTTCCTTCCAAGTTGATAAAAATCAGACATGACAAAGGGAGATCTCCTGAAGACCTTGGAGACAGAGAAGAAAAGGGAGACTAACCCAATCAACAAAATAGGTGAAGTATATGTGGTAATGTTTATGTCTCTGTATTTGGAGACAGCTCTGGAACTGGCTAAGACTAAAATGTCTGTACATACCCAATAACATTTATTGGGCACAAATTTCTCGTATCTTGTTATTACATACTATCCTTTAAGAGGGCAAGTATCCAAAGTTATATTACAGTTTGATTAGGTGATCAAACTAACCTGAGGAAAGGCAGTCGCCTTTCTTATTTGATCTTCATTGAACAATCTGTGCACCCTGCTCACACTAAGTGAGTATCTTTTCAGAACTATGGGTTGCTTTTAAGTTTTATATACTGCAAGATGGAAGAAGAGAATGACAGTCCTGGAAAGATTCACATGCCAGGATGCTGAGATTCTGGGACCTTCCATTCCAGCTTCACTCTTGACTCTACTTCAACTACATCAAAGCTGCTTCGACTTGCTTCTAGAACTTTTCCAGAACAGCTAACTTGCCTATCCAACCTTTCAGAATGTTGTGGTCAAGATGTCAGCTAAGCAATGAACTTTTTCAGCACACAGTGACTGGAAGGCAAAGACAATTTTCCTATTTCCCATTGGGCCCCCAGAAGGGAATTCTTCACCCCAATTCATCTGAAAGCAGAAAAACAAGATCACCATCCTAGTTCCTTATGGTGGGGTGGAGGGTTCTGATTAATTTTGGAATTATAGGTATGTTGTCATTTAAGGGATACTTTACAAATGTAGCTTTGGACAGGGAGGGAACCAGAGGACTTAAACTCAGGGATTTCTACCTTTCCTCTTCTCTGTCCTTCCTTCTTAGGTAAAAAGGAAGGGGATAGAAAAGGGGGGATATAGTAATCTCATAGAAATTATAGAAATAGGCAAATAGGAATAGGTTAGCAAATGTACTCTTAAGTAAAACATTACATAATTAGATCTTACATTGGTAGATGTCCTTATAATTGACACAAAGTCGAAGTTATAATCTCTTATATTTCACAAAATTTATGTGATACAAATTTAAGGTTCTCATTGGTATGAATTTCTCATTGATATAAACTTGAGATTAATGTTGTTACTCTCATATAGGAATTGTGTCTAAATAACACATTTGAGAATATTAGGTTTAGACCCAATCCTTCTACAACTGCTATTATAAACTGTTTTAAATGATTAAACAATACGAGTTAAGGGCCAGATAGCATACTCTTGGTTGTGAGTTAATTAAAAGGGTGTTTCTGAGATATTTCAATTAGAAATGACTGAGAGTAATCAAGGCTTAAAAGTTCAGAGATGCTTTGAGTGGATAGTCTTCAAAAGTGTCACAAGTCCACAGAATAATATGACATTTATAGACACTTTTCTATTAAGTTCATTTGACTAGAGACCTGTCTGCTCCTGACAGCACACCTTTCTCTGATCCAAAGAAGAAATTGAGCATTATTGGAGTTGCTCCAATTGAGGCATGATAGCACTAGGCAGAAATTGCCTCTTTCCATCTACAGACAAAATTGTTGTTCAGAAAAGGACAGACTATGCAGAATAGGTGACTGATGATCTCTCCTAAGACAGGGTGATCAGCCTTTTAAAATTCTGCATTATAAAGGTCTGTCAGATGACCCTGGCCAGAAGGCTGAAGACTGATGCTCCAATGTTCTGAAGTTAAAGGACTGTCCAGGTGATCAGCAGTCTTTATAAATTGGCTAGTTTTGGAAACTGTATTTTGTGCTTCTCATACCTTCAGGTAATATTAGTCATTCTTGGATTTCTGACGAGGTTGAAGGCTGATAGCCAGCCCAAGCTGTTTAACATTGAGAAAGATGATGTAGATTTGAGAGGATGGTTTTCAGATGACATACAATCTGAAACCAGGATATGAATCAGATGTAGAATTATCTCTTTTAAGTTAGGATAAATGACAGAGGTTCTATTTAATTGACAAAAACCGATAGACTGGGTGTTAGGTCTGTCTTGTATTTTATAAATTACAAAAGGGTAACAACTGTGTTCAATTTACATCTGGGACAAAAGACTCTTAACTGGACAAAAAGGAGGAAAGGTGAATAGCCCAGGTCTTGTATTTTGATGTTAATTCTCCTCTCTTGAAAAGGACTGCAGACAAGGAATAAATCATGTATACAGGTGCCTTGTGAACCTTCTCCCCACCTTAACCTTTCAAATCAAGGAGACAGAGGAAGGAGACTGGAGAGGAGGATGAGGTGGAAGGAAGATGGAGCTGAAGCATGTGACTTGGAGAAATCACAAGTCATATGGGATCTAATAGATGGGAATAGAGTAGTGTAGTGGTAGATCTGCCCAATCTAGGAGAGAAGCATGTATACCAATTAATTGAGTTGTGAATTGATTGATTTGGTAAATTGGGTTAAAAATTTACTGCAACAGAGGTCCCCCCTCCAGCTTTTGAAATTTGGCTTTTATGTTGGTGTAGCTCTGAGAAAAGAAGTAGGTCATCAAAAGTTTCTTACCTTCTGGGTTTTCAGGGTCCAGATTGATATGCTATAATAAAGCCTTTGTGAGATGTTCTAAAAATTGAGATCTATTTTCCTGATTTTCCTTGACAACCTCTTGGAGTTTTTAAAAATTTACCAGGCTTTAAGGCTGCCTTTCTTAGGCCCACACAAAGGCATGTTATGAACCTGTCTCTGGTTCAAATACCATCTGCAGAATTTAATCCCATCAAGGACCCTGGTCAAGCACTGTCTCTGATACAACTGGATATGATCTATCTGTTTGATGAATTTCATATGCATGAGTTCTCACTTCCATACTCACCTGCATTCCTCAAGAAGTAAGTTATTAGTATTATATGTACATTGTGGAAAGTCAAGCTGTAAGATTGAGTAATATATTGTAACTTTTTAATAAAGGCAGAGGAGTTAAAGATATAGGAACCCAGTCTGCTCTCTATTTGAGAAAGTTCACTCAGTGAGAAAGAAACATGTATTCTGACAAAGCCATCTACCCCAGCAAATTCTCTTAGAGGAAGAATCAATGCTAGATTAGGTGTCCCAGGTGGAGAAGGACTTGGGGATTTTACTGTGGCCTTAGAGCATATGATAGGAGGGGAGAAGGTAGGTGCCAATATATGGCATTTGGAGCGACTTGCAACTGGCACAGAAAGAAGCTGGTACAGAAAGGGAGGGTTCTGGAGAGGTAGAGCTAGCCATGTGTCACACAGCTCTCCATATTCAAATTCCTCTTGGAGAGAACTTGTCTCCTAAGAGCACTTACACACAAGTTTATTGGAATGACAAGACACAGTCAGAGACAGAAACACCAGCTAACACCAGAGATAACCAGATCTCGAGAGGCAAAGACAAGAACATAAGCAACAGAAACCAGGGCTACTTGGCATCATCAGAACCCAGTTCTCCCACCACAGCAAGCAGTGGATACCCCCACCACATTAGGAAAGACAGACTTTAATGTAAAATCACATCTCATGGTGATGAGAGGAGTTTAAGTAAGACATAAATGACTCCCTTAAAGACATACAGGAGAACACAGGTAAACAGATAGAAGCCCTTAAAGAGAGAATACAAAAATCTTTTAAGGACTTATTTCTGGGAAAGACTAATTCTGCTATAAGATATTATTAGCTGATTGTAGTTTTTCATGTAGGGATGGGACTACATGAGAATAGTTCTTTCTATATAAGCATGACTATTCTTATTTAGGAAGCAATATTGTTGAGGAATCATGGTTATAAATTCTTTTTCATTTCTAGGAGATACAGTCTCATAGAAGACTTTCTGGTCCTGTCTATTACAATATTTCTGAACATCTTACGCAAAATTCCCCCAAGCTTTGGGTATAAAGGGTCTGTTGTAAATTAATCTATTGGGGCAGGCATCCAACAATCAGGCCTTCTCTACACTTTGACCAGTTGTGCCTTACTCTATGGTTTCTGTCTGAATCAAAGAGGAGCTTTGTTAATTGGGGGTGACAGCTACACTCATCTGTATGTATAAGAATAATTAAAATTCACTTGGAAACTTTACTGGTATAATAGAGTGATGGTAATAGTTTCTTTAAGATTCATGGCCAAAAGTCTACTTGGGGCACAGCAAGCAAAGGTGAGCTGCATGGCATGCCCTGACCTCTGGCCCATAGCACTTCCTGTGACCCTTCTGAGAAAGTTTAAAGGACCCCAGGAACTTCCCGCTTCCATGAAGAGACCTGCAGGAGACCCCAGGAACATTCAAATTAGATTCCTCCTCCACCAATCTCCTGTTAGTCAGAACTACTGGGGCACAGCCAACAGAGATGAATTGCATACTGTCCCATGACCTCCATCTTTTGACCCACTATTCTCACTGTATACCAAAGAGGCCTGTAGGGATTCTAGGTACATCCATCTTAGATTCCTCCCCAGCCAGTCTCCTGCCACTTAGTTCACTTGGGGCACAGCCAGCAGAGGTAAGATGCACACTATCCCCTGACCAATATCTTTTGGTGACTGGTTTTCCTACCTGAAGCATGAGCATTGTGTGGGGG
>JADRCC010159348.1:0-11314 GCA_019843855.1 Hylomyscus alleni
GGTTGAGGGAGGCCCAGATCGGCTGGCTTGTGGCAGCTGTAGTCCTAAATCACTGTGCCTCCCTCCCCCTCTCCTACTAAGATACCATGAGGTCACACAGTCTGCCACCTTACCATCACCACTCAAGTCATGACCAGGGAACCTGAGCCCGTGCATGTCATTCATGGCCCTGCCCCTCACACCCACACCTGCCAGAAGTCCAGTGGCCTCTACAGAACTGGAATATGAACATGAAGTAGCAGTCCTGGGCTGGTGCAATGTGGTGTCAAGTGTCAGGTGAGATCATTCAGCATCACTCCCATGACTGAGTTCTCTCTCTGGTCTGCCCCATTGGTGCCCAAGTGTTCCCCACCAACAAGCTTCTCTTTTCCCCCTGAGGGCCTGGGTTACATGTCTCCACACAGGCTGAGCAGCTGTCAGAGGGCTGGGTGAGGAGATAGGGCTGGAGGTTGGCCCTGGGTGACATGGAGTCACCTAGGTGTCCTGGTGATCTACATCCCTGGTAGCAGTGACCACTGACCACCTACATCACCCCTAACCAATGACTTGGACCTTGACCTTACACCCAACATCACTCATGAACCCCGACCTTTGACCCCAACATAACATCTATAATGCCCTATGACCACTATGACACTGTCCCATGACTCTAATATGACCCTCAAAACTGTCCTCCACACTGTCCCAACTTCAGCCCTGCCCCTTTGCCACTCTTGTTTCTGACCCCACAATGGCACAGGCTGCACCCCAGGCTTCCCTCAGATCACTCATCACTCTGTGTCCTGTCGTCCTCCTCTAGGGTTGGGTGCTGGCAGTGACATGGAGGGGCAGCATTTGTGCAGGAATGGGGTTTGCTGCATCGTGAGTGGCAGGGTCATGTTTGATGGGGTCAAGGGTCAATGGTGAGGGTTTATCCTCAGTTTTAGTTGACAATCTAGGAATGAATGGGACATTCAATGGAGTTGAGGCTTGGATCCATGAAGAGAGCCTATGAGAGGCTATTGGTGAAGCCTAGTTGAGGGGAAGACCCAGTGTATTGGAGATGGCAGTGCCATGGGGTGATCACCAAGAGCAGCAGCAGTGGAGTGGATCCACCTGAGCCTAGAGTGCTGCAGAGGGCAGAGCTGAGGCCAGCCTACAGTGCTGCAGAGGGCAGAGCTGCAGAGCTGAGGCCAGCCTAGAGTGCTGCAGAGAGCAGAGCTGGAGAGGTGAGGCCAGCCTAGAGTGCTGCAGAGAGCAGAGCTGGAGAGGTGAGGCCAGCCTAGAGTGCTGCAGAGGGCAGAGCTGGAGAGGTGAGGCCAACCTAGAGTGCTGCAGAGGGCAGAACTGGAGAGGTGAGGACAGCCCTTTGGGGAGGCCAGAAGATATTGCCTTTGAATCTTTTCTGGAACAACAAATACAGAAAAAAATTAAAGCTCATTGTATAAGAGCCAAGGCTTAGCCAGGCGGTGGTGGCACACGCCTTTAATCCCAGCACTTGGGAGGCAGAGGCAGGCGGATTTTTGAGTTCGAGGCCAGCCTGGTCTACAGAGTGAGTTCCAGGACAGCCAGGGCTATACAGAGAAACCCTTTCTTGAAAAACAAACAAACAAACAAACAAACAAACAAAAAAGAGCCAAGGCTTGTAGTTAATCCTCATCCAAGGGATTAATAAAATATCCCTATAAGGAATAATATACTCTAAAATATTTAAAGCCCATCATTTTTTATTGATGCAGTGACTTTTTTTATATAATTCAAGGCTATTAGTCATATCTTGAGGTAAAAGAATTCAATGATATCTCTTCATGTGTACCTAGAAGGGAATGAGGAGGGGGACAAAATAAAAGGATGGGTAGGATCAGGTATGAGAAGAGAAAATTACAGATGGTCAGGAACTATAAAATAAATATGTAGCACTGGAGGATGGGGAACTGGGTGTAGCCTCTACAAAGTCCCAGATACCAGGGAAGTGAGAGGTTCCCAGGATCCAAAGGGAAAGACATTATCTTAAATATCCAACAAAGGGGAGATAGAACCTGTAGAGACCACTTCCAGTAGATAGGCACTGGCACCAATTGAGGGATGGGGCCACCCATCCATATCAAAACTTTTAACCCAGCTTTTTCCTGCCTAAGAAAGGCAAGACCCCATCAGAAGAGAAAGATAAAGGACCGAGTGGGACAGCACCACATAGTAAGAACAGTATCAACTAACCAGACCTCACAGAGCATCCAGGGACTGAGCTGTCGTTCCATAGGCTGGGGCCTGGGCTGCAGCCGGGTCTCTCTCTCTCCCTCGGTGCTGACCTGTTGCTTCATGGAGCATTAGTTAAAAGGGAGGCAGTGTATAAATGAGTTGTTTTATTGTAGGGAAGAGAAATATGCTAGTTAAGTAGAGAGAAAGAAAGGAGAGGAAGGGGAGAGAGAGAGAAAAGAGAGGGAGAAAACCAGAGAAGAGAACCAAGAGAAAGAGAGGAGAGAGAGGGGGGAAGAGTAAGATGAAGAAAGGAACAAATGTGGGGAGCCTTGCTGCCCACCAAAGATGTTGCTGACCTCTTCTGCCTTGCTGGCATACTACAACTCCTTATTTGGCATGGGGCTATGCGTATGAGAAAGAGCCACATGGCTTCCTAGGTCAGCCAGGCTAGAGTATAACTGACCACTCCTGGTGGGGGTCGTGGCCATTCGCCATTTTGCCATTCATCTAAGTTGTAACTACATTAAGGTGCCTGAGTAAAACTACCTTGAGAAGAAATCTGGTTATCCTGCGTCTTCTTCTGCTGGACGAGGCTAGCGTGGGATATTTGGTGGCCCGCATGGAGAATGTTCGTGTGTGATTTCAGAACTCTTGGTGACTCAGGGTAAGCGCTTGGTAGGTGCCTGGGGGAGGCTGGCAGTCAGTTTAAGTTCCTGGGTTAGGGACAACAAAGTAAAGTAAAGGTCCGCAGTTTAGAGCGGTGAGTCAGTAAGTTCCCGGTTAGGGACTATTAGTAAAGTTCCCACTTAGGGACTAACAGTTAAGGTTCCATGGTCAGGGACAGCAAAATTAAGGTCCATGGTAAAGTGGTGAGCTAAAAGGTTAAGAAAGAGTTAAAAAGCCTGCTGTAGCCAGCAAAAAAAAAAAAAAGAGGGCCGCAGTAAAAGCAATTAAAGCCATTAAAGCCTGCAATAAAACAGCAGACTTAAGGTTCACACCATGGGTAATTCACAAAGCTGCCCGATTCATGAAGCTCTTAAAGGACTCTTGAAAACAAAAGGAATAAAGCTCAAAGATCGTGTTCTAAATAATTTTCTTCAAGAAATAGATATTATATCACCTTGGTTTGCTGTGTCAGGAAATATGACAATTGCATGTTGGGAAAAGTTAGGAAAGGATCTGGATTTTGCCTGGGAACAAGGCAGCCTGAAGGGAGGGGTACGTGCCTTGTGGAAGATTATCCGAGGATGCTTGGATAGTGAATACTGCAAGGAAGCAGTAAAAGCCTCGGAAGACGTGTTAGAGGAACTGAAAGAGAGAAGGTCAGAAAAGTCAAAAGAGGGAGAGGGAAAGCTCTGTAAGAAGAAAGGAAAAGGCATATACCCTAGCTTAGAGGGATTTGGCAATTCATCTGAGTCAGAGGAGGACGAGATAGAGAAACTTGAAAAAGATCTGGATAACATTCTTGCCAAGATGGAGTCAGTTGTTTTAGACAAAAGGAAGAGGAAGGGTAGGCTAAAAGAGCGGGAACAGGGAAGTAAGCCAAAATACCCACCCTGGGTGGATGGGACCGTGCCCTGCCCTCCGCCTTATGTGGAGGAGGTGCGACCTTTAAAATCTACTATGAGTTGTACTTTCTGCCCAGAGACTTGTCGGGAAGCGTCAGCAGCATATCCTGTGATTATAAATCAGAATCAGGATAGGTATCACGAGCCTTTAGATTTTAAACAATTGAAGGCCCTAGTAGAATCAGTGAAGACTTATGGTATTAATGCCTCTTTCACTCAAGCTCAATTAGACAGATTAGGACAGACAGCTATGATGCCTCAGGACTGGATGGATACAGTTAAAGCATGTCTGACTATGGGACAATATTTAGATTGGAAATCTATTTTTATGGATTAGGCTCAGAAGCAGGCCCATGTGAATGCTGCTAACGGCCAGCCTGCCTGGTCATTTGAAATGCTTACTGGTCAGGGCCAGTGGGCACAAAATCAAACAGTATTTCCATTAGAAGTGTATGCTCAAAGTAATGGCTTAGCAATTAAGGCCTGGAAGTTACTGCCCAATAAAGGAGAAGTGACAGGAAACCTTACCAAGGTTATCCAAGGTCCAGCAGAGCCTTTCTCAGATTTTGTGGCAAGAATGATGGAAGCTGAAAGCAGGATTTTTGGAGATACTGAGACAGCTATGCCATTGGTAGAACAGCTAATTTATGAGCAGTGCACTAGAGAATGCCATAACGCTATTACACCATGGAAAGCAAAAGGCCTGAATGCTTGGATGAAAGCATGCAGAGAATTGGGCGGACCGCTTACTAATGCAGGATTGGCAGCAGCTATGGTGCAGCTTACTAAAAGAAAAGGGAGTACCCCTGCTGGCACCTGCTTTAACTGCGGGCTTCAAGGTCAACTTAAAAGACAATGCCCAGAAAGAGGAAGGGGGAGAGGAGTAGGCCAGCGTCCACGACTGCCTGGGACGCTAAGTGTAGGAAAGGAAATCACTGGGCCAATGAGTGTCATTCAGTCAAAGACATTGATGGGCAACCTATAATACCAGCAACAGGAGGTGTCCATCCAAAAAACGTGCAACGGGGCCCTGGAACCCAGGGCCCTCAAATATATGGGGCAGGGGAGAATCAGAGCAGGCCGCAACTGTGCTTGCACAGTTCCCAGGAGAGCCACTCAGGGTTCAGCAGGATTGGACCTCTGCTGCACCACCAGAGTTGTATTAACTCCCCAGATGGGGGTGCAGCCCTTAGGGACTGATTTCAGGGGACCCCTTCCACCGAACACGGTGGGGCTCTTAATAGGACGTTCTTCCTCTGCCCTTAAAAGACTAATTATACATCCAGGAATTATTGATTCGGACTATACAGGAGAGGTGAAAATACTTACATCGTCCCCTCGAGGGATTGTGGCAATCTCCCCAGGAGACAGGATTGCACAGATTGTGTTGCAGCCTAGCTTACATAACAAGTTTGCCTCTAAAGATCAAAGAAGGGGTAACCAAGGAATTGGTTCCTCTGGCACAGACTCTGTGTTCTTATCTCTAGACTTAGACCAACGCCCCACTATAAAGCTTGAGGTGGATGGCAAACTATTGCTAGGCCTTCTAGATACCGGGGCAGACCGAAGCATTATTGCCTTAAGGGATTGGCCAAAAGGCTGGCCTGTACAGACCTCTTCCCAGACCCTGCAAGGTCTTGGCTATGCCAAGTCTCCTGATATGAATGCTAGAATACTTTCATGGAAAGACCAGGAAGGGCACTCCGGGACTTTTCAACCTTACGTCCTGGAGTTGCCTGTAAGCTTGTGGGGAAGAGATCTCTTCAAGGCTATGAAGATGAAACTGACCAATGAAGCAGACTACTCTGAAGAGGCAATTAGCATGATGAGGAGCATGGGATGCCATCCCTCCCATGGGTTAGGTAAGAATTTGCAGGGTAGAAAGGAGCCAGTACAGCCACAATCCCGGGTTTCCAGACAAGGACTGGATTTTTGTTAGTGGCCATTGGAGAAAGTATACCCATTACCTGGAAAGTGGAGGACTCAGTGTGGGTTCCCCAATGGCCTTTGTCCTCCGAAAAGTTAGAAGCAGCAAAACAGTTAGTACAGGAACAACTAGAGCTAGGTCATATTAAGCCTTCTGTTTCACACTGGAACACTCCTATTTTTGTGATTAAGAAGAAATCAGGGAAGTGGAGACTTTTACATGATTTGTGCGCCATAAATCAGCAGATGCAAATCATGGGGCCAGTGCAAAGGGGATTACCTCTTTTGTCATCTTTACCTTCCTCCTGGCCAATTATAGTTATAGATATTAAGGATTGTTTCTTTTCCATTCCCTTGTGTGCCAAAGATAGCGAGAGATTCGCTTTTACATTGCCATCATGCAATCATGAAGAGCCAGATCAGCTCTTTGAATGTGTGGTGCTGCCTCAGGGCATGGCTAATAGCCCTACCATGTGTCAACTCTATGTTGGGGCTGCTATTGATCCAATTAGGAAGAAATTTCCTCGTTTGAGGTGTTTCCATTATATGGATGACATTTTGATTGCTGCCAAGACAGCAGAGTGCCTTGAGAAAGCTTATGCTGAGCTAGTAAAAGTTTTAGAAAAGAAAAGGCTATTTATAGCCCCAGAGAAGGTGCAAAAAGGAAAAGTAGTGGATTATTTAGGAGCCAAAGTAGGAATGAAACAAATAGTACCTCAAAAGTTAGAATTTAGGGAAGATAATTTGAAGACTTTAAATGATTTTCAGAAATTGCTAGGAGACATTAATTGGGTGAGATGTTATTTAAAGATGCCAAATTATGAGTTGAAACCATTATATAATATTTTAGTAGGTGATTCGGCCCTTGATTCCCCTCGACAGTTGACCCCGGAAGGAAGAATAGCTCTGCAAAAGGTGGAAGAAAGATTGCAGTCTGCTTTTCTGCAGCGTTGGCAGAAGAATCAGCCCATTTTATTGTGTATTCTCGTTACTTATGGACAGCCTACTGGTATTCTGTGGCAAGAGGGTCCTTTGTTATGGATTTATCCTAAAATATCTGCTGGTAAATCCATTGAGTATTATCCCTCAGCTGTTGCAGCATTGGCATTTACAGGAATTCAGCAGTGCCTGCAGCACTTTGGCATTCCACCTGCTACTGTAATAGTGCCTTATTCTAGGCAGCAAATAAAGGTGTTAGCTGGCACGGTGGATGATTGGGCCATTTTGCTATGTACCTTTGATGGAAATTTTGATAATCATTATCCTAAACATCCATTAATATCTTTGTTTAAAGAGCATCCTGTAGTGTTTCCAAAGATTACCTACGCTCTGCCTATACATGGAGCTCCTAATGTGTTTACTGATGGTTCGAAAACAGGATGTGGTGCCTATATGGTGAATAGAGAGAAACCAGTTCTATGTCAATTTCAGCCCGGTTCCCCTCAAATTGTGGAGGTACAGATTGTTGAAGTATTTAAGAATTGTAATTTTGCATTTAATCTTTTATCAGATTCTAATTATGTAGTTAATGCAGTTAAGATTTTAGAAATTGCAGGACCTATTAAAAATAGTAGTACAGTATGTGCTATTTTGTTAGAATTGCAAGATTTGATTTGGAAACGATCTCAAAAATTCTATATTCAACATATTAGAGCCCATACAGGATTGCCTGGACCCCTTTGAGTGAGGGAAATGATAAAGTAGATCAGTGGACTAGAATGGAATGCATTTTCCTAAGTACCAGTATAGAACAAGCAAAAATTTTTCATCAATCTTTCCACGTTAATGCCAAGACTTTACAGCAGAAGTTTCAGCTCTCAAGAGCTGATACTAGACAAATCATTTTGGATTGTCCTCAGTGTGTGGTGCATTTGCACCCTCCTCATGTGGGTGTGAACCCAAAGGGATTGCTGCCACTTAAGATTTGGCAGATGGATGTAACGCACATCTCAGACTTTGGTAATCTGAAGTATGTACATGTATCTGTTGATACTTGCTCAGGAGTCATACATGCCACCCCGTTGACTGGAGAAAAGGCTCAGAACGTCATAGGACGTTGCTTGGAAGCCTGGGCAGCCTGGGGAAAACCTCAGCTGCTGAAAATGGACAATGGGCCAGCTTACACAGCTCAGTCCTTTGAGACCTTTTGCAAACAAATGGATGTCACCTGTAATCATGGTTTGCCATACAATCCTCAGGGACAGGGCATTGTGGAAAGAGCCCATCGCACTCTAAAGGAGTGTTTACAAAAACAAAAATGGGGAGTAGACCAAGGCCGTACGCCTAAGGAAAGAATATCTTTAGCTTTATTTACTTTAAAATTTTTAAACCTGGATGTGCATGGTCAGTCAGCAGCTGACAGGCACTGTGCGGGGCGTGTCTCCCCGCCAGAAAGAGTTAAATGGAAGGATGTCTTAACAGGCTCATTTAGAGGGCCTGATCCCGTGCTGACATGGGCACGAGGTTCTGTTTGTATTTTTCCACAGAATCAGCAAGGTCCAGTGTAGGTGCCTGAGTGCCTCGTAAGAAAAGTGAAGGATGAAGACCCTCCTGGTGGTGTTGGTAGTCCTGGTGAATTGGATGGCACAGAGGATAGCGAAGGCAGAACCAAGATGGGGAATCCTATCGTTGTTTCCAAAGCCGATGCCAGTGATGCATGGTGCACAGGTTTTTCCCCACCTTTTTTCCACAAATAGGGAAATGGATTTACCTTATTTACCCTTGGAAGAGGATATAGCCAGTATAAATGAGAATAGAAACTTTCCTCTATTTGGGACTTTGTGCTTTGAAATAGATTGAGGAAACAGCACTAGTGGTTGCATTCCCCTTGTAAATAAAACAGGATTTGGGCTCGATAAAGATGAGAATACATTACAGAGAAGATATAATGGTTCCATTTTAGAAGGTTGGTGGCCTAAAGTTACACCTTATGTTTATAAGACCATGAGGCAGCCAAAGTGGGCGCCTTATTGTTTACCAACCAGACCTCTCCAAGGAATTCCCTGGATGGGATGCCAGTCTCGTAAAATAGGCTGGGTGATAAATGGGACATTCAATTTCTCTCCAAAATTGAACGAGATTCAAGATTATAATACTGCTAACCCTTTTGACATTTGGTTATTGTGTGGAGTGAATGGCAGCTGCACTGACCTCTCTCCTATGGCTCTGATAGGTGGAGGTTTTGTGGGGGTAGCCAAATTTACTTCGAAGTACGCTGGTTGCACCATTGACGCTATTAGCAAGGGATTGACATTATTTGGACCAAGAAATACATTTGCTCTTCTGAAGTCATGTAGTAAGCCAGGTAACCTCACCATAGACCATGAGTCAGGCCAGAGATTTGATTCCGCCCCAGTGTGTGTTTGGCCCCCATTTGTATTTATTGTAAGCAACAGTAGTAGGGTAGATTGAATCTTTTTAAACTGTTTCTCTGAAGATTGTTTTTATGTGCAGTGTTGGGATGCTGCCCTGTTTCCTGTAGGTATTGTGGCCCGTATGCCACGTTGAGTTCCTGTTCCTGTTGAAGCACCCAATACAATGAGTATTTTTAGACCTAGAAGAGATTTTGGTATTACTGCTGCCATTATTACTGCCATCTCCATTGCTGCAATTGGAGCTACTACCGCTGCCATTGCCTTTAGTCATACAATTCAGATGGCCCAAACTCTGAATGAGTTACCTAGCAGTATTGCAGTGGCCTTAGATACCCAGGCTGCAATGAACACGCAGCTGAAGGGAGGATTAATGATCGTCAATCAGCGGATTGATCTTATGCAAGAGCAGATTGATACGCTCTGGCAGTTGGCTCAGCTTGGCTGTGAATGGAAATTTTCTGGCCTATGCATTACCTCCATACAATATGAAAACTATACACGAGCAGCTAATTTATCTCACCAGCTTTCTCAGTATCTTTTAGGTAATTGGTCTCTTGGATTTGATGGCCTGATGCAAGAGTTGGGTACATCCATCGTGAATGTTAACTCTACCAGAGTGGATACAAGCCTGGCTACTGGACTGACTTCTTGGATTCAACAAGCCATGTTTCACCTGAAAAAGTGGGCGGGCATAGGAGCTTTGGCAGTTTGCCTAGTCCTGGTCTCCATGGTTTGGCTGTGGTGTCTTTGCAGAATGACGCGGGTTCACAGGAGAAATCTTCCCATGCTGGCTCATGCCATCACTGCCGTGGAGGTTGGTCAGTCCCCCCAAGTCTGGCTCGCTGGCACTAAGATGATGAGTGCCATCTGAGCGTGCTTGCTTCCTATCAGCTGTGTGTGCTAAGGTCCCAGTGGTCAGGGCTCAGGCAGGCCAATCACCTAAGACAGAGGCCACGCTGACAGGGGATGCCAGCTTACCCTGGGCCTTAGCAGGCTTGCGCTGAGTGTGTGCTCAGTGACGGGCTTCATGGCCTAGCCTAGAGAAAATTTGACCTGATGCATCTATCTGCTTGATGGAAGTGCTGGTTGCCGCTCTGCTATGAAATAAAATAGGGGGAGCTGTGGGGAGCCTTGCTGCCCACCAAAGATGTTGCTGACCTCCTCTGCCTTGCTGGCATACTACAACTCCTTATTTGGCATGGGGCTATGCTAGCTGTGGCCTGATTCTTTGTTCTACGCAGAGTATGAGAAAGAGCCACATGGCTTCCTAGGTCAGCCAGGCTAGAGTATAACTGACCACTCCTGGTGGGGGTCGTGGCCATTCGCCATTTTGCCATTCATCTAAGTTGTAACTACATTAAGGTGCCTGAGTAAAACTACCTTGAGAAGAAATCTGGTTATCCTGTGTCTTCTTCTGCTGGACGGGGCTGGCATGGGATAAACAAAGAGCAAGAGCAAGAGTGCAAGAGAGTGAGAGGAAGAGAGTGAGGAGGGGACAAAACACCCCTTTTATTGTAGGGGACTTGGCATTTCCAGCTTGTGGTGAGGTGACTGTGTGTAAGGTCAAGCTAAAATGCTGGGAGCTTGAGGCGTTGTCTGCCTGATAGAGCACACATCTCCTGCAGGGGCAGCTGTGGGGGTCTGGGCTGAAATCTTCGCCATCGTTCTCAGGAGCTATCACTGAACTCCTACCGTCCCTTGTAAACAAATTTACTTTGCTCAGTGGGTCTCTGGGGTTCTCAGGTGGCCGATCTACTCGACCCTGGCTGTCAGAACTGCCCACTGCCCCACACTAAACTACCAACCAAAGAGCATACATGGAGAGATCCATGGCTCCAGCTCTATGTGTAGCAGAGGATGGCTTTATCCAGCTTCAGTGGGAGGGGAGGTCCTCGATCCTGTGGACGATTGATGCCCCACTGTAGGGCAATGTTACTGCAGTGAGGCGGGAGTAGGCAAGAATTTGGAGGCAAAGAGGAGAGGAGATGGGATCAGGAATGTGTGGAGGGGAAACAGGGAAGGGGTTATCATTTGGAATGCAAACAAATAAATGATTAATAAAAAAGGAGAAAAATTGTCTCCATTATATCAAATTAATATCTTTCTCATGACTGCAACAGAACAGGAAGTTCAGGAAATGATAATTGAGAGAAATAAGCACAAAAAAATGTCAAAGAAAAGGTAACTGTGGTAAATGCAACAATGATGTATAGTAATTCCAACTAAAGTGTTAAATAAGACCAAATAAGGTGCATATTTAAAGATAGC
>JADRCC010159354.1:0-14524 GCA_019843855.1 Hylomyscus alleni
ACACACACACACACACACACACACACACACACACACACACTGTTCAGACTGGCATCTTTCAGTAAGTATTTTTGAGGATTATATATGAACATAATTCAAAGGGCTAAAGAGATAGCTCATTGGTTAAGAGCATTGGCTGTTCTTCCAAGGGACCCAGATTCAGTTCCCAACATCCATATGGTGGTTCACAGCTGTCTGTAGCCCCACTTCCAGGGGATTTTACATCTTCCTCTGTCTTCTGACCTCTGTGGGTACCATACATGCACATGGTAGTAAACAGACATATATATGGCAAAAGACTCATAAAGTAATAAGAACAAATATGAAAATTAAAAAGAAATCACATAAGTATCAGGTAAGTTTTTCAGTGATTTAAACCCTTAGGTTTTGGTTTTTATTGGCTTGTTTGTTTTTATTTTTATTTTTTATTTTTTTGAGACAGGGTTTCTCTGTGTAGCCTTGTCTGTCCTGGAACTCACTCTGTAGACCAGGCTGGCTTCGAACTCAGAAATCCGCCTGCCTCTGCCTCCCAAGTGCTGGGATTAAAGGCGTGTGCCACCACACCCGGCCTTTGTTTTTTTTTTTAAGATGAGGGTCTCATTATGTAGCTCTAACCATCCTGGCAGTCACTATGTAGATGAGGCTGGCCTGGAACTCTCAGAGATCCTCCTGCCTCCGCCTCCCAAGTGCTGAGATTATTAAAGTGTCCGTCCATTACATGTCCACTGCACCCATCCAAACACTTAAGTTTTTATTTCCAGTATTTTGGTACTGTGGAGGTTCACTTTGCTTTATTTGTTGTTCTTTTTGCTGCAGACTTTGAACAGACTGTCCATCTTTCTTCTTATGAAATTATAACTCCTTGGAGATTAAATAGAGAAAGAAGAGAAGCTGTGAGGCCCAGTTCAGAGCAGGTAAGCCATCTCTTGAGAACTATGAATATAATAATAATATAATGAAAAGTGATCCTTGCACAGGGGTTGGTGTGGGGAGTAATTATTATACACATCACCTTGTGGCGTTGGGATCCAGCAGACAGAATTCTAACAAGAAATGGCAGTGAGCTTTAGCATCTCTGTTTTTAAGGTCAAAACACCCAAACACAGCAGAACGAGGGGCGTGGAGTTCTGTAGTTGAGTTGGGACTCTGGCTGCCGATGGGCAGCGGCTTCACTCTGGCAATGAGGATAATCTTTACTTGGTTCGTGATAGACTGTTCAAGGATAGCATGCTAATGCTTGGGAATACTTAAATTCAAAACTGAGCTTTAATATCAAATACCCTATATGCTGATTTAAAACATTACAAAATGAATAGTTGAACTCTAAGGAATTTGAGTGCTGCTCCATTATTGGGGGAATTGTGCATGTAGGCCCTCTGCACTTCCCAGTAATGCTGTCCTTGGGACCAGGCCCTTGTACATGACTTCTTCTGAATTGCAGGGGCATCTGACACACATGTGGTACACATACAGACGTGCTGGCAAAGCATTCATACATGTAAAATAATGTAGGAGACACAGAAATCTGTGTGCTCATAGATAAGCATCGGGGAAACCTGGAATGTTAGACGTAGGCTAGGGGTGCAGGTGGTTTCTGGCCTCCCTTGTGACCTTTCTCTCTGTATGACTGACACCATCCCGGGTCCTCCCATAGGCCCCTGAGGTAACACATGTAGCCTATCTTTAGAACCCATCTTCATGAAAGATGTCACATGTTACTTTACAAAGAGTTTCCAGGTAGTCATGTCTTAAGCTTTAGTGTGTGTGTGTGTGTGTGAGATGGAGTTAATTATCACCAGGAAACCTTTGCCCAAACTGTGCTGTCCTTAAATATGCATGAAATAAACTGCCAGGTGTCAAACTGCAAGTTTGAGCCAATACCAGCTCTTCAGTCATGTTGGACCAGATTTCCTTCTTGCCTCTTGAAGATTGACATTCTGCTGGCTGTGGAGTTTGCAGAGACCCATACAAGATAAAATAAACACATCTAAAACAAATTTAAAAAGAGTAGATATACTATAGGCAAGTATCCATGATCAGATATTAAAGGGACAGAGATGAATAGAATATCTATTACTTAAGAATACAGTCTACAAACAGTTGCAGTCAGTGCCAAGTTGTTTTAATTTAGGATGAACTTTCCTACCTTTTGTGATATGTTGAAGAGTAAGTTACAAGGTTGTGTTTTATTGTTGCTTTTTTCCTTTGTTCATTTAGATCTCTTATGTCATCCAGGCCCAAGGAAAACAGCATATTATTCACTTGGAAAGAAACACGTAAGAAAATTGATTTACTTTGCATTTATAATTATGTTTTTCCCTCAACAGTATATTGATTTCTAAGTAGATGTTGCTTAGTGGAGCCTGAGCTCTGGAATCAACAGATTCAGTTTTGCTGACTCTGCTGCACAGTGGTGGGCCTGTAGCTGAAGTCCATGAGAATTTATGCTGGGGCTAGCAGGCTGTGACTTCTGTAGAAATGTGCAGGGTGGAGGCAAATACCTAGAGCTTAATTCTTTTCAGATTCACCTTTTTAAAAAAACTATTTATTTATTTATTTTATGTATATGAGTACACTATAGCTATCTTCAGATACACCAGAAGAGGGCATCAGATCCCATTACAGATGGTTGTGAGCCACCATGTGGTTGCTGGGAATTGAACTCAGGACCTCTGGAAGAGCAGTCAGCACTCTTAACCACTGAGCCATCTCTCCAGCCCCTTTAAAGATTTATTTATTCTATATATGAGTTTACTGTAGCTATCTTCAGATACACCAGAAGAGGGCACCAGATCTCATTACAGATGGTTGTGAGCCACCATGTAGTTGCTGGGAATTGAACTCAGGACCTCTGGAAGAGCAGTCAGTGCTCTTAACCCCTGAGCCATCTCTCCAGCCCCAGATACACCTTTAGGGAGAGTAAAGTATGTATGAGTGAGTGTGTATGTGTGTGTGTGAAGGGCGTGTGTGTGAGTGTGAATGTGTGTATGGAGGGTATGTGTGTGAATGTGTAAAAGGGTAGGGCATGTGTGTGAGTGTGTGTATGTGTGTATGAAGGATATATATGTGAGTGTGTGTGTGTGTGTGTGTGTGTGTGTGTGTGAGTATGTGTGTCTGTGATAGCTGCCAGTGCCCCAATGGGGTCAGCTTATGGAAAGACTCAGTTCCATAAGCTTGTCTGAATACTTTCCCCAGAAGACAGCACAGAGACACAGCATACAGGATAAAGAAAACTCAGGACTCAGAGGTTCAAGTATTCCAGGGTCTTCTCTTGGTCACAAGGGATTGCTACCACAAGGCTTCTCGTATTCAAGGGAGCAGAGACAATTTCACCAAGGCTTTCACTACAGTGGACATGGAGCTAAATTCAATCAGGGTGAGCAGTGGGACTGGGGGAAGCCCTCAGTCTGTCCATCTCTGAACAGGATGGACAGTAGTCTTGGGCGTCTTCTGGCTGTTTGGAACTTTCATGAGCACAGTGTACCCTGAAGCCCTGGCTTTCCACAAGGCCCAGAGATCAACTCTGAGCTACTGTGAATAGTGAGAAAGAGCCTTGCTTTGCCCTGCTTACACAACTGTTCCCTTGGTATGAGGGGGGAAACATTTCCTTTAACCGTTGACAGCAGACATTTGTCTTCATAAGTAGGTTAAAACAGTGAATGTTTTTTGTTTATATAGTACTTGGTAGGAAAGAATAGAAAATACTTATTTTTCTTATACAAATATGACAGTGTCAAGCAGCCTAATTTGTTATTTTCTCGTGAGTTATAGCAGAAAAAGTTAAGAGTACTCTTGTTACCAGTGGACATTTTGTGCCAAGAGAGCAAGTTGCATCTTTACATCAGTCAGCTGGTGTTTCAGTCTTGAGTCTGTTGATTAGCTTTTAGTTTTATAGTAGCTCTTTCTTTAAGAAACAAATGGATCACATAAAAGGCTTTTAAAAACTTATTTCTGCCCCTCTCTTCTGGGAATAACATCTTATGAGCTGTGCCCTAGGCTGTCGATACTTGGTACATTTAAATGGTTTGTTTTATTCTTCTTCCAGAGACCTTTTACCTAACGATTTTGTAGTTTATACCTACGATGAGGAAGGCTCCCTAATCTCTGACCATCCCAATGTACAGGTACTTTATTTTCTTCTTGATACTTTGAGAATTTAAAGCCAGCATATATAAAGTGTGTTTTTCTCAGATGCCCTGTTGCTAGCCCCACAAGACACCTTCTATATCCTTACAAGATGCCGCGGGAGAAGACTGATCTTTACTGGGCAACTCTCCTGTACTTAGTGGTTAGAATTTGTGTTTAAAAGATGTGGTGGTGGGTTAGTGGGGTGGTGGGGTGGAGTGGTAGTGTGGGGAGGTGGGGTGGTGGTGATGTCTTGAAGACTGAAGGTTTTACTGTTTTGGTAAAATATTATTATTTAACGGCACACCTTCCTTTTGTTATTCATGTCCAGCAGAATCACATTTGTTTGTGTTTATGTATTCTGATGTTCTGATGTGCTTGCTGGCATTCCTGAGGAGGTGTGGTCCTCTCTGTATCAGGGAACACAACACTCCAGGATAGAGCTGGACTAGAATCTCCAGTTGCAGCAGAGCTTGGCCTTGCAGCGTCTTTTCTTCTTGGAGTGTAAACATTTCCAGCTCTGCTCAGGAGGAGGACTGTTTTATAATTCCCTTGGCGCTTACACATTGCACATTTTTTTTGCAATAGTTTTTTATGAGAAGTCTTTATTCCCATCGATTGTATTATTTCACTTGAACTTTGTGCTGCCTTGCTACATGGAATTATGTGTGTCAGTAGAATCCTTCAAGTGAACAGGATGCACTACACAAAAACATAAGGAAATGCCAACTTCACCCTATTTCTAGTCTGCTATCTGATTCTTTTATCTTAGTATGTGGGCATTGTCTAATAGAAAGCTCATAGAAGAGATTACATTCACATTGTAGTATATACTAGATAAATCATAATCTGTTTTTTCAGCCATCCAGAGATTTCTATGGTAAGAAGCCACAGACCACATGTGATGTCCCCTGAGCTGTTACTGTTCCATCTTAGAGTCTTCTCTCCATTCAGACACTGTTAAGTTTGACTCCTGGCTCTGGTTCATTGTCTGGAGAAGTTGTAGCAACCTGTTTGTACTTTGGTATCTTCTCTCTAATGTGAAAATGGCAGTCATAACTTCTCAGAGTTACTAAGAAACTTTAGTAAATAATACTTGAGTGTTTACAAGAGTCAGTCTGGCAATTTATAAATAAATACAACTATTATTCATTACTGAGATACTATCTGTTTAAAATTGTAAAAATAGATTTCAACTGTATAGAAACTTCAATAATTTGAGTTTTATAGAATGGTAGTATTTTGATAGATGTTTGAAAAATATCAGGTATGAATATGAAGTATTTCAATTATTTCTTGGTTATTTAGTATTGTTTAGGTAAGTGAAAGTATGTCTGTAGATTTGGAATACAAAGTAAAACTTTGATGCTCCCATTTCTTTGCATGTAGCTAGATTGTCCCTTGTCATAATAACATACCACTGCATAATAATATATACTATAATTTAGCTTATACATTCATAAACTTTAAATGTTTTCCTCTAGGATTCTACTTCTTTTAAGATTGAAGCAATTCATAAAGCTGTTTTCTGATTCTTACAAGGCCATTTTTTAATAATAAGAATGAGCACATGAGTTGCTGTGTGAAACACACCCTCAGATTGTGAAATACGCCCTCAGATTGTGATGTCTGAGGATTTGGGATTGTCTTGGGACCTCGTGGAAAAGCTTACAGCTGGCTCTTATGCATGGATGCTCTAACTCTGTGGACAGATTGCTTGAGGCTACCCAGGCCCTAGGCTAGTGGCATGGTCTGCAGATGGATGCTTTAAGTCTGTGGACAGATTGCTCGAGGCTACCCGGGCCTTGGGCTTGTGGCTTGGTCTGTAGTAGGTCTGCTTTGCAGTGCTCATGTGTTTCCAGTCATGTGCTTCGACATGGCACACGCTAGGCAGTTCTTTATGGCAGCCTCGTAGTCTGACTGCCACTTTGATAAACTTACAAACATGACTTGTGTTTTTGAGAAGTAATACTGGGGAAGGGAGAATTACTCTCCGTTCTTTGAATGTTTGCTGGAATGATCTGACAGAGATTATTAAACAAATGCAGATTTATTAACACACAAAGGGGAAGGACTGCAGAGTCAGTGTGGTCACAGCTAGCCTACACAACTAGCCTAATGTACTCTCGAGACTCACATTGGGAGCATCCTGGGAGCAGTAACTAACGTGTAGGAGAACTGTATAGGCTTGGAGAGCACGCAGTGACCTGGGACAAAGTCCTCTGGCCTTAGATCAGATGGTGGTTTGTTCCTGTGCCTCTGTGGACTGAACAGAGATCAAGAGTATGGAACAGCAGAAGTTTGACCCAGTGTGTTGACAGACTGCAGGTTCTCATCCCATACATTATCTCTGGGCAATGACATTTTAGTACAAGTGAAGGTATTGGCTCTTTCTTGGCAGATCTGGTCACATAGATAAGGTAATTGCAGCAGAGCTAAATTGAGTGCTGTGGAAATACTTCATAAAGTCAAGTTATTAAGCAAATATCATCGGCTTGGTAGATTGCAGGGTCACCTGTTAGGACTGGCCAGCTTTGCTGTTCTCAGTGTGTTGAATCGGTGACATATTCCACCCAGAGTCCTGCTGTGTAATTGTTAACAGGGGTCAATAACTAGGTAAGGGTTTGGCTTCTGGGCTTTTCCTCTGAAAGGTTACTACTGCAAAAGGTACTATTTTTACTTTTAAATTTAGAGTGTATAAATCCCTCCACTCTTTAAGTTTTTGTTATTTAGTTCTAGGGTTTAGCATTTGCTTCAGATCTGTTATTACTATGAGGACTGTCATGTGATCATGTTCGATTTATGTGCATCGGCGTAGATTCAGGGATTTTTTCTTTCCATACATGTGAGAACGTTTGTAGACCTTCTGTCCTTTGCCAGTATTTAAGACAATGGTTCTCAGCCTTCCTAATGCTGCAATCCTTTAATACAGATCCTCATGTTGTGGTGACCCCTCCCCTAATCATGAAATGATTTCATTGCTACTTCATAATTGTAAAGTTGTTAGTGGTATGAATCGTAATGTAAATATCTGATAATGCAGGATATCTGATATAGGACCCCTGTAAAGGGTTGTTTGATCCCCAAAGGGGTCATGACCCATAGGCTGAGGATGGCTGATTTAAGAGATCTTTATATGTAAGGATAGTAACTCTTTGTTATGTAACTTACAGATATTTCCTTCTGGTTTTTTCTTTCTTCTTTTGAGAGCCTTATGTTTATGTATATCTTTTCATGTAGATGCTTTTATTTTTTAATATAGTAAGGGTGTTTAGTTTTTTTCTTTAATTGCACTTAGATATTCTTTTTACTCTTATTACTTTGGGGATGGAGTCTAACTGCGTGTCCTGGAACTCTGCCTCCTCCTGCCTCAGTCTCTTGAGGGATTACCATGCTGTACACCATACATGGTGCGCCTAGGTTTTGAGTGATAGGCAGGGAGGTTTTCTCTCCAGCCATCTGCCTGGGTTAGAGGTACTTACTCACATTTTCTTGAACATTTCATATGCTTTCAGTTTTCCCATTTTGATTTTTGATATATCCGGAATTTGTTATTCTATAATACGGATTTTACTCTTTTCCATGTGTCTGTTCAGTGGATAGCAGGATTTTGCCCAGTGTGCTCAGATGCGCTGGTAGGTGTAGCCCTGTATGTCCCTGGGTCTGTTGACAAACTTGCTTGTTGGCCCGAATGGCAGTGCCACCCTGTTTACTCACCGGGCCTGATGTGCCTCTTCATGTCTGGTAGGGTAGGGATTCCTAGCCGTGACTTTCTAGTATGGTGTTTTGGGTCTCTTACAGGTGGCAAAATGTCATGGTGCTCAGAAATTTTTCTGTTGTTGAGTGATACAGACGTTTGCATTTTTAGCTAGTTACTTTCTTGCCCAAAATTAAGGGTAAAGGCACTTTCTTTAATTGCACTTAGATATTCTTTTTACTCTTATTACTTTGGGGATGGAGTTTAACTGTGTGTCCTGGAACTCTGCCTCCTCCTGCCTCAGTCTCTTGAGGGATTACCATGCTGTACACCATACATGGTACAGTGTCCTTATAAGATAGCTACATAATATGCTAGTATAACTAATATGCCTTAGGGAGAGGAAGGAGACTCACTCCATGCTGACAGCCATCTCCTGTGCAGAATGCCTCACTCCCCACGGAGCCTTCTCAGTCCTCAACAAGGTCCTTACTCAGTTGCCTGTTGACTTTCCCTGGGCCAACTGTGACTTAAAATGTTAACTGTTCTGTTTTTGGGCTGAAAGGTCACAGGAGGGCTATTGTCGCCGGCGGCCTCTGTGTACTTGTTCAGGTGATAGCAGATCATCTCCAGAGAGTCCGAAGCATGCCTTCGGTGGTGTTTTGTAGGTTATCGACTTCAGGATTGCAGTGTCTGGATGGTTTTGAGCAGCGCAGCAATATCTGAAGAGCGTATGTGTTTTTCTTTTAGAGCCATTGTCATTATCGAGGCTATGTGGAGGGAGTGCAGAATTCCGCAGTCGCTGTGAGCGCCTGCTTCGGACTCAGGTAAGGACTGTTCTGCTTTTCTGCCCTCACTCCGACCCTCCCACGCCCTCTCTGTTCCAAACTGAATCATTTGGTGTTTAACAGAGTTGGATTTTCCTTTGGTGTTACTAAAGACCTTTCCAGCTATGCTTCAGATATTCTTGGGATATTTGTCTAGGAAAACCTAGTAATTGACCAAGTATAATATCCAATGGGAGAAGTTCTTTTTCTTTTTTTTTTTTTTGAGACTACAAAAAATTTGCTATCTGAAACAAAACATGTTTTAAATTTCTATAGCACTTTGTAAATTTTTCTTCTGTATTATTTCATGCAATTCTCACGGTGACATAAAAAGGTCTTACTCTTATCATATTCAGAAAAGCAAACAAGGGTTAGAGAAATCCTGTCCCATGCCAGTTGAAGTTATAGTAATTTTGTTGTTGTGGAATTGGTTGATTGCACAATCTGTTGAATTAATAGATACAACTTTTCATCCCAAATCAGCTATAGTTGATGGCTCCCATGTCTTCATTGAAGAAACAACTCCTAAATGGTTACTATGTGCCAGACAGCAGTCTTAAGTAGTTTATGCATCTTAAATAATTTAATGAGAACAATTCTGGGTAGATTGTGCACTAAGGCAAAGGATAAATCACCCGCTGAGAGTTCTGGGCTTGTAGAAAATGTACTCTAGGCTCAGATTCCATTACCAGGCCCAGCCTTCCCTCTCAGCTGCTCTGCAGCCTCCTGTCGGAGCTAAGCAAGTGGAGGGTCAAAAGCTGACCTTTGCGTGTGCTAGACTCTGCGCTGGGCTATAGCTTTCTTCTGTGTTTAGAAACTAGGACCTACATTCAGTTTCTGATTCATGTTCTATATTTCTTTTTCCTTAACAATGGTTTGTGTCTCCCCAATGTTTAGAGGATTGCTGCATTTGGAGAATGCCAGTTTTGGAATTGAACCTCTGCATAACAGCTCACACTTTGAGCACATATTTTACCCAATGGATGATGTCCACCAGGAGCCTCTGAGATGTGGAGTCTCTAACAGGGCCACAGAGAAGGAAGCCACACAGGGGGATGAGGAAGAGCATCTGAGTGTGACTCACCTGCTGCGTGTAAGGAGCAGTAGACTCTTCTGGGCTCAGGCTGTGTCGTTCTCCAGCTCCATCCATTGTGTTCAGACCCAGGGCATGAGAAGATGAGCATGCGTAGTTCTGCTAACTGAGAGGAGGGCAGTCTGAAAATATTTCTTTAAAGATTTATTTACTTACTTTATATATGTGAGTATGCTGTTACTGTCTTCAGACACATCAGAGGAGGGTATTGGATCTTATTACAGATGGTTGTGAGCCAACATAGCTGGGGATTGAATTCAAGACCTCTGGAAGAACAGTCATGACTGCTGAGCCATCTCTCCATCCTGGGCAGTCTGAATTTTAAGGGCTTAAATCTTAGGCAGTGATCCTATTAGCTGTTTCTGTGTAGTCATTACACTCTTGCTCGGAGCAGAGGAGGGTTCACTCAGATACCTCAGGCTCTAGGGACAGAAAGAGGGAGGGAGGGAGGGAGGAGTAGAAGGAGAAAGGGAAGGAAGGAGGGAGAAATGGAGGGAGGGAGGGAGACAGAGACAGCCAGAGACATAGCTCTTTGAATTTAAGATAATTACCTCTGATACCATTCAAGGACCTTCAGGCTTGCTGCTTGGAGGCTTCGTACAAGTGCCCTGGATGCTCAGGATGTAGGCCTGTTATAGTTCCCTGGGCCAGCCTAACTCAGCTACAGGCTTCTCCTCCGCCATGGCTGGCAGGCGACATGGTGCCACATGCCACATGCTGGGTGATGCAGGTTTTTTTTTTGTTTTGTTTGTTTGTTTTTGAGATTAAGAGGTCTTTCCCATGGTGCTGGTGTAAGGCATATTTTTAAATCAGCTGACACCTGACCATGACATTACTTCATCACCTTTTCTTCCCTAAACTTGTCAATAGTTGGAAAGCTGTTAGGTGTTTGCTTATTCTCTTTTCTATTAATGCCTTAAAAGGTCAGACAGAAGCCATGTTTGTATACTGGCGAACCTTCTCCACCTTTTCCTCTCAGGGTTCAGGAGGTGTCTATCTGTATTACTATGGTAATCACGTTTTCATTAAAATTTGTATGTATATGTATTTTAATTAAAAAGAAAACAACCCAGCAGTACTGCTGCTTTGAAGACATAGACACCCATTTTATCTTTAGAGCTTTTAAAATAGCAGCCAACACTTTTTTGTTTTATTGACATAGCTCTGCTAAGTAAAACAGTTCGTACTGTTTACAGATGTGAAATCCCACGACTAGCTTAGGTCTCATACAGAGCGTGTCTGGTCCTCTAACCGTTTCTGCTTTTTGGTGCTTGTGTTTTAACAGAGAAGAAGAGCTGTCCTACTACAGACCCGCTATGTGGAGCTGTTCATTGTTGTAGACAAGGAAAGGGTAGGAATTGCTGGCTTCTTTTCCCTTTTGCATGAAAAAGCAGTTGAGAAGTAACTTACGAAGGAAATACAAACAGAATAGTTATGTCAACCAAAATTGTGCATTAATTAATTAATTAATTTTTCAACAGGGTCTTGCTATGTCTTGAGCCCCTAATCTTCCAGTCCAAGTCTCCCTAGTACTGGAATTATGGACGTGCGCTGATGGCCCCTTAGCTTTTTCCATAAACCTAAAGGAGACAGGGCTCCCTGCTCTTTGTGGTGACTGTCTAATGCTGGATTTGTCTGTCACAGAGCCACTTAGGGTCTTGAGAGCTTTTCAGATTACTTAACAGACTGCGGCTGCAAACCGGGACGGTTGGCCGTTGCCTCATGCGGTGGATTTGTCTTGTGCTCTGGAGAGCACATCCTCACCCTCAGAGGCTGGGGCTGGGCCTGGCGTGCTTTAGTGCACTTGGTATTTTCAGGGTACAGGAGAGCAACAGCATTTTCTATATTTGTCCTTAAAGACCAAGCTACTTAGAGATATTGCGTCTTCAGCAGTATCAGGATAATTGGTTTCTGATGTGGCTCCTAAATAATTTAACACATAGATTATTGAAAATGTCCTGGGCGGCTTTTATCTTTTCTGTTTGTATGAAAAAATATTTATAGGAACTATTTTATTGGCAGGTCTTTTTTTGTAAGCCATAGAGAACATTTTGAAGATCGTTATTTCTGGTTTTTAAAGTCCCTGACTGTGTGTAGGTTGGTAAGAGCCCTGGTTAGTCAGAGCCACACATAGACGTGGTGTGTTACGACCCCGGTGGTAGGAGGGAGAACGGGAAGGAGAGCCAGCATGAACCTGCTCCAGCTGTGGTCGCAGAGTTGTGTAGAATGTCTTTGACAAGTGGCAAAAATAGAGATTAAAGTGTTTTTCCAGATAGACTGGTTATTTTCATGTATGAAATGGTTCAGAATAAAAGCAGTCCTGTTCTCACCAAGCTCTGTTAAATACAGGGTCTGCAGAACAGATGCAACCACAGAGTCTGTTTTTAAGACCTTTGTCATGGAGTGAAGTCTCAAACTTTGTAAGATTTTTTTTTTTGTTAGCAAGTAGGTTATTTAAAATAATATTAAATAAAATAGACATGCTAATTTAGCCAGATATAGAAAAATAGGATGCATAAAATATTTTGTTTAACATGGTAAAATTTCTCTTTATATATCTTTTTCTAACCACATACAAGTTTTGAACTAGTGATCCTGAACTAATCTCTCATTATTACTTTCGAGTAGGGTCTAGAAATAGTTTATTGTTGATGTCATTAGCCTAAGAGATAAAAGATTATGAAATTTATTAGTTTTTCATTCTTTTATCTAAGCTTTTTGTTTAAGATTATACCTTTGTGAACATTTGAGAATACTTTGCATTAAAATCAGTGAAAATAACATTGAAAAGAAAATTTATTCTAAAGTTCCATGCATTCTAAGGAAAGTAGGACTTGAATGCATCTGCTAAGTGTGTCCCTTAGTGTGTTAATCACTTGTGGGTTAAAGCACGCAGGTATATTTTGGTTCATGATTCCTGAGGGTTAGATCCATAGTGGTGGAGACGGCAAGGCAGCAGGTGGCAGGCATGGTGGCTGGAGCTCAGAGCCCAGAGCTCACATCTCTACTGGCAACTCAAAGCAGAGAGAGCAAACTGGAAATGGGAGAATTTTACGTACAGAGACCACCTCGCCTCCAGTGACATACTTCCTCCAGCAAGTCCCCACTGCCTAACATCCCCAGACAGCCCCAGGACCAAGCGTTCAGATGCCTGAGACTATGGGAGACATTCCTTATTCAAACCACCATAGTGGAATGGGTTCATTTGAAATGCTGGCCGGTGTCTGGATGCCTCCTTTTTTTGGTTCAGAGGAAATCCTTGGGGTTTGCTCTTCAGTGCAGGTATTACAGGTGTCTTTACTGCAATGTTGTGTGTGATCATGCTTTTCCTCCTTCGTCTTTCAGTATGACATGATGGGACGGAACCAGACGGCAGTGAGAGAAGAGATGATTCGCTTAGCAAACTACCTGGATAGTGTAAGTTGTATTTCTCTTCTGTGCTTGCCCTCACACAGTCTCAGAGCAGAATTCAAAATGTGTTATTTTTGAGCTCTGTCAGGTATATAAATGTTTGTTCTGCAAGTTTTCAAATGATGTTTAAAAATAAATCAGAAATGTAGATAAAAGGAGCAGAACAACATGTTTCATGTCAGTCAGTGTCTGCCGTATCTTCAGAGTACATGGGGAAGGCGCACTGATGGTTATGAATGTACCTTTGCTTTCTTCATTTGAAGGGATAGTGTTTTTAATAATACTGCTGCTTGAGTTGGGCGGTGGTGGCACACGCCTTTAATCCCAGCACTTGGAAGGCAGAGGCAGGTGGATTTCTGAGTTCGGGGCCAACCTGGTCTACATAGTGAGTTCCAGGACAGCCAGGGCCGCACATAGAAACCCTATCTCAAAAAACAAAACAAAACAAAAATACTGCTGCTGCTGCTGGTGGTGGTGGTGTGTGTGTGATATATGTATAGAGAGAGACAGAAATAGAGACACATAGACACAGAAACAGACTATGAAAAAGGAAAGTCTTGTCATAAAATTTATTCAAAACTTTTAAGTTTCTCTGTTTGTCAGATTTTATAGTGGGAGTAAGATGGAATTTGAATCTTAGTTCTCTGTCCTTGATGGGGGAAGGATAGATTTTCATTCTGGAGGAGGGAATCCTGTTTTTAATTTTATTGGCTATATTCCTTCGTAAGTATTTTAAAAGTATTTTTCTTCACTGGATGTGATGACACACATCTGTAATCCCAGGACTCAAGTGACTGACAGGGGTTCAAGGTCATCATTAGTAACACAGAAAATTCAAGGCCAGCTTGGAAACTGAGGTCTGTCATAGCCAATTCCCCATTTTGTCTCACGTTCTTAATATAATTTATGTATTAATCTTATTTCTGTTTCCTCCCCAGATGTACATCATGTTAAACATTCGAATTGTGTTGGTTGGACTAGAAATTTGGACAGATAGAAATCCTATCAATATAATTGGAGGAGCTGGAGATGTGTTGCTCAACTTCGTTCAGTGGCGGGAAAAGTTACTTATAACACGTCGGAGGCATGACAGTGCACAGTTGGTTTTGTAAGTGCTTTAAGAAAATGCTATGAATGGAGTGATCAGAACAATGACTTTTGCTACTTAGGTGCATTGTTATTACATTCTCTTTCAGGTAGAAACATTCATGTCTTACTTGTTCCTGTCTCCACCCCATGTCTTTCTTCTTTTCTCATCTTGTTACAGCATATTTTATAACTATTTTTTGTGAAAGAGTATATAAAAGGAAAAATATTTGATTTCTTTTTTTTTTTTTTTTTTTTTTTTTTTTTTTTTTGGAAAAGGTTTTT
>JADRCC010159358.1:0-18329 GCA_019843855.1 Hylomyscus alleni
TATGCATATGTGTATGTATGTATGTGTTAGGCATGGCATATAACAATAATAAAGAAGAAGTTAATTTGGGAGGGGGAGGGAAGGGTTAGAGGCATGATAGAGATGTAGTACTCATGTATGAACTTCTGAGAAATTAGAAATATTAAAAAACAGTTATAAAGCAGTGCCGGGCCCGTAACAATGATTGAGATAATGTTATCCTTTCTGCTCAGCAAGCACACTGGGTCCAGCTTGAGCACATCAAGATTTCAGGATGTGGGTGGGATGTAGGTGCATGCTTAGCATGTGTGAGAGCCTGGGTTTTGTCCCCACTGAAAATAACAAGAGTAAAGAACTGCAAGAAGGCTTTCAGGAAAAGACAATGGCTTTAGGTGGGCAGTGTAGCAACTGATGTTGTGAGTCTCTTCTCCTTCTTCTTCTTCTTCCAGCTCAAAATTCAGCAGTAAAATTAAATATGTGACTAGTTTATCTGAGCTCAGTGGGCTGATCCCCATGGATTGCATCCACATTCCAGAGAGCATCATCAAGTAAGTATGAGGACTTTGGAGCCCTGGTGAGAAGGGGGATGGGAGAGCAGTCCCTTCTAGAGTGATGGGAAATGGCATCTTATTTCCAAAGGAGACCTTAAGTATTATGTAATAAATAAAGCTTTGGCTACAATGTATAAATTGCTATTCTTTCAGAGCCTCTTTCACACAACTCGTAATGATCAATTATTTACTCTTGTTTTTTTTATTTCACATATTTGGTCATATTTTTCCAAGCAAGATTAACTATTGATAATTTTACCTTGATATTTGTTTCCACCCTGGAGACATCATTAAGTATTAACTAGAATATTCATACCTGTTACACTATACTTTACATTAAGATCTTCCCATAATTTGGATTTTTCTTTCCCTTAAGTAATTTGTCTACATGCCCCCAGAAAATAGATAAAACGAAAAGACTATTTTCTTCAACTTCCTCCCCACCTTGTCCTAAGGGATGCCTTTAGAGGGAAGATTAGATGGAGAGCCTTTGTTGAGGGGTGGGTGGGTGGTGAGAAATAAACAGTTTCCTTGCTTAGGACCTGAGGGTGGGAAGCTCACATACTGTGGGCGTGAAGTTCATGTCTGAAAGTAGTAATAAAAGCTAACTAATAGAATGTTAGAGAATGGACATTCCTATCTGATACACTGTTGCAAAGAACCATTAATGTTCTGTGGGTCTCGTCCTGCCTTTGTCTCTTGATGTGGCTCATTAACCTGTTCTTGTTCCATTGGACTTGAAAGGGACTTGCTCACGGGCTCTAAGAAAAAAAGACAAGTGTTCTGTATCTCCCTCCAGAAAACAGACAGCAAAACGGACCTTTTGATGAGTCCTCCTAAACATCTCAGTAGCACACACATAGAAGCTGGGGTCTTCTCATTCACCATTACCATTCACCCTGGAACACAGGAGAGCTGTGTTTTATGGCTCACTTAATTAAACCCCATTTTACAGACGCCAGGTAGGTAAGTTAGTAAGAAGTTACTTATGGAAGTAGGAAGAGGGACCAGGCAGGGATGGGACCAGAGTTCAAATCCAAAATTAGCCTGTCACCAAATGTCCACATGCTTTTCTAGTAGGGTCTTCATCTTTCAAGGGTCATCCTAAGCCCAAGAGCTCACAAATAGATGTATTTGGTTTCCCTCCCATCAGCCAAATCAGGCCGTAACACTGGCTACTGATAGACTCACTGGTGGAGCCCGGTGACTCAGCTTAGCCAAGCAGTACTGATTAGATCCTAACCAGGGCTCCAGTCCTCAGGAGCTACACCAAAGTCTCACACCAATGCACCCTCCAGCTCTGGCCTGTGTGCCATAAGCTGCACCCTGTCTCCCAAACCTACTCTTCCTTTAAAAAATAATGATGATATAGAATCAGGGGGGGTTCCTGGGAGCAGGGGAGGCTTAGGTGAGCAGCTGCTGGTGGGATGGTACCTAGGGTCCCGGAAAATTAATAGCCAAAAGTTACGACAGCCCAGTGACTTCTGGGTCCTTTATCCCACAGACTCAAAGAATGCATTTCACAGGATGAGTTTTAGAATGGAGGTTAGTTTATAGACAAGATACCAACAGAGTCCCTGTATAGTAAAAGCAGGTCCCAAAGAAAGGGTGCCATCAAATGTCCCTATCTAGGGGTTAATATGTATTTTCTAGATTGAGACATGGGACCAGATTGGGATCGTAGGGGATCTGATCAGTGCAGTTGTCCCATGTGCCATGTATTTATGTGCCTCAGTTTCTGTCACAGCCTCATATATAGCTTCCAGACGAAGATATTCCTGGCTATGTAAAAGAAAAAAAAGATAACCAGAAACCAGACCAGGACAATATACCCCGAACACACTTGCATTTCTAGCCTCCAACCAGGGACAAAAATCAGACCGGATCCTTTTTGAGGAGCTTCCCTTAAAAGTGTCCGACAAGATTCTGTCTCCTATTCTCATCATTTTTGAGCACCTCCTGTACTACTGTACCTTTGCAAAAGATGGCAAGGACATTCACTCTTACTAAGGGAGTAAGTACATTGGCCATTTTGCAGACAAGCAGCAGGGCTTCCATGGTGTGTCAGAGACAACGGGATGAAAGGGGGGGATGGGCTTCGGAGGCATTTCAACGTGAACCCTCCCTCACACTTCTCATTGTCTGAGACTTCAGGCACCCTATAAAAATCTTCCCAGGTTTAATGTTCACATCTGTAAAACGGGGAAGTAATTCTCAGAGTGTGGATGGGCCTGAGGATTAAATGAGACCAGTAAACTGAGAGCCACTATGGGCTATAATTGAGTTACTTTGGCGACTTACTGTACTGGGGGTCCTGGGGGGTGGGGAGTTCAGGTGAGAAGCTAGACATGGCCAGGCTCCTTCCATGTACTCTCAAGGGGTGCATTTTGGAAATGTTGCTTCAAGAGGAAGAATTCCATTTAGAAAGACTTGTTTTCTGAAGGAAGAACCTAGCACTGTGGGTCCTTCCCCTCCTTACATCATCTCTGTTTCCTCCCGCCATTATCACACATCTTGAGGTATCTTTTCTGCCATGTCCTTTACTAACCCCCCATTGCTTCCTTTTTTACATTGTGCAATTTTCGAATCAACACAGCCAGAACTACTCTCTTTTACCGAGTAACATTCAAAGCATCTGATCCCAAGCAGCCCCAAGACCAGAATTCAGCTGGGTGGAGCCTGGCATCAATGGGATGAAAGGACGTTTATACTCATTGATGACAGCTGGCTGTTATTAGCTAGGGAATGGTTGTAGTCAATAGAGTCAGTGTAGACACTCAGTGAACACTGGGCTATTATTCCTGAGAGAAATCCTTTGACTTCTGTGGTCCTGTCCATCTCTGGTTACAATGTTTTCATCACCCATTAGTATATAACCTTGGCTCATGTGTGTCTCTGTCTGAGAAAGCTTCTTAGTGTATACACATCCTGTTGATTAGTAGCTAGTGGTTGATTACTTGGCTAGGTGTGGTGGCAACCATGTGTAATCACAGCACTCAGGGGACTGGAACACAAGGACCCCAAGCCTGAGGCCAGCCTGGGCTACACAGAAAGACCCTTTCCCCAAACAACCAAAACAAACCAAAATTTTGTACTCAAGGCCCTGGTATTACAACTTGTACCTAAAACAATCTTATGGGCCACATATGTTCTCTGTGAGGTACACTGGCTTTCTTGTGTCTGCAAACAGTAGACAATGTTGTGTAACATGATTGACCACTATTTCAAATAGCACGATCACCAGCCAAAAGCACAAAAATGTGGGAAACGTTTAGCAAAGAAACTGTATGAGACAGGAAGGCACCACCTCATCCTGCTGGACTTCTGCCGATGCTGTCTGTGCACACAGGGCAAGAATTTTTGTCTCCTTGACTGTGTCCACAAATGGCCAAAAGCACTGTCCATTGACTTTAGAAATTTCAGATGTCTTGGTGAACAGGTAAATTTGCAAATATGACATCTAGAAATAGTGAGAATTGACTGTATATTTATGAACTGTAAATGGATCATTGTGCCTAACACAAATAAGCTTTCTCTCCATAGCCAGTCGTCGCCGATGTCTGAGTAAGCGTTTTCTCTTGTGTTCTGACTGTCGAAAGCTTTTACTTGTCATTTTCCCACTGTTCCTCACTGTCCTCATGGCCTCCGTTTCTTATCTTGTAAGGTACGATGAAGAGAAATCTTTTAAGAGAAGTGTGAGGTAAAAATCTGGAGATCTGTATTCACGCTGGACCCCCTGTGTGTATACTCCAGTCTTGTTTTGGCGGGTGACCTCAACATGCTGCCAGAGGAAGAGTCTGTTTATCAGTCCTATGTGTTCCCCTCAGAGTCTTTGTCCTGTGTGTAAAAGCTGTTGAGGTCAACCTGATTTGCAACTGAAACCTACTAAACCAGATACACCCCTGACTTGGCCCAGGCTGCAAGCTAACTCTACCCAGCACACTGATGTGAATGTTCTGAGCTTTATTTAGTCGGCATGTTGCCCAACCCCTTGCCACATCTCTATCAGCTTTACGAAGGGATTCTCAGAGTAGACATACATGACTGCCAACAGGAAGGACTAGCAGCCTGTTTAGCCGAGTGTGTCTCCACGCGCCGGCAGACAGTTAGGAAAAAGAAAAGCCGGTACGCACCACTTACATTTTTGGCTCTGCCTTGCTCATGCTCTGCTTGCTCTTGTTTGTTTGTGTGTGTGTTTCTTCCTTTTCTCCATCAATCATTTCTGCTCGTGCAGACTGGACGAAGAACTGAGGGAAGCATCAGAAGCGGCTAAGTAAGACTTGGGTTTTCATTTCGCGGCTGGTGTGATGCTGGCTTGTGTTTCAGGAATGACTGGGAGGTTCTGCATGCCTGGGGTTGTCTTCTTGTGCCCTGATAATAAGGCTGCATCTTGAAGATTCCCTTTCTCCCATGGCCAAGGCAATCGTTGACGTTTTCATTTATAATCTATTTTCCTATAATCCTGGTTACCTTGAGGAAAACATTTGTCACTGTTTAATTTGTCACTGTTTCAAGGTATCCAAAATTCTGGATATCACTGCACTTCATAGACACTGTTACACAGCGTGTTTTGTCTATATGACCTTTAACTATATCAAGGCAGCAGAACCACGCCAGGTCGTATCATGAGGAGAGACAGTAGCAAATAAAAATTGGAGAGGTTTGTGCAGAATTAATTTTACAGCCTTCCAAGATTTAAATGACTGAGGCTAGAGAGATGGCTCAATTGTTATTAGCATTGACTGTTCCTGTATAGGACCAGGGTTCTATTCTCACATGATGGCTTACAACTGTCTACTACTCCAGGACTAAGGAATCTTAAATCGATTTCTGGTCTCTGCAAGCACTACATGGTCATAGTGCACAGACATGTGTGCAAACAAAACATCATACACATAAAATAATAGTAAAAGTCAACAAATGCTGGGTTTAGTTTTTGTTATTATTGTTGTTTGTTTGTTTTTAATAGTGCAGTTTTCATTGGGGCTGGATACTGCTCAGCCTTGTTGAAGCATGATCCTGGAAAAAGGCAAACATACATTGTCAGGAAACATAAAATGAACACATGTTAAATGATGTTATTTGATGAATTATTTAGTGAGGAAACCAGTAAAGAGTTGCCATGAAATTGGGGAGAATTTAAGCTGCTTTACTGTAGCCATCACTTCTTGCCTTATCCCAAGGCACTACATGGATACCTGAGACCACATAAGATTCCAGCCCCTGGATACAATATCCATTTTCCTGTGATTCACCATGGGTAACATACTATGTCAGAAGTTATTTAAGATTTACAAGTGATTTATTTCTCCAGTTTTCCATTTACTATTTTTAAAGCATGTTTGACTGCTTGTAACTGAATCTACAAAAAGTATAGTTGCAGATTTTAGGTACAGGGAATTTACAAAAGGCTGTTGGGATAAGGTAGATGGTTTAGATATCAAGTTGGTTAATGTTCAGTAGGGCAATAATCTAACCTCAGGTTATCTTTCCACTGGACAGAGATGGTTGCAAGACATAAATCTACAAGCTAACCTCTGCCCTTTGGTACTGAGAGACAGCCCTAGAATGTCGGCCTGAGCTCACTGGACAGAGTCTCAAGTAATGCTCTTTGTTCATGTCCAAGGATAAAAAGAAATCTCCTGACATTATTAAATATATACAACTGCTATCCGGAAAGCCTGCCATATTGAGTGCAGTAAACTTCCCTTTAAGTGTTTCTTATATTGTTAATTTTTACAACGAAAGCAAAAATTCTGAACAGTGTTCATAGCAGTTACCAATTCTAAATAAATGCTAAGTAGTGAATTTACCTGTGTGTCTACAAATGCTTCCTCATTAACCCCTTTAGCCATTCGGCAGGGGGGTGCTGTATATTTTTGTTGCTGGTGACCTACAGAATTATTTGTCTAAAATCTGAATCTTTTACATTTAAAATGCCTGAATTAAAATCACTAGGTCTTAGCAGTCTTGATGCAGATTCATTCAGTAAGCCATTTGTCAGAAGAATCCAACCCCAACTCTTTCTATTCTTTCTGGTTATGGAATTAAAAAGTCTTTACACCTTTGAGTGTCTATAAAGAAAATGAACTGAACGCTGTTGACCCTGAAGGGGGTTGGTTTTCAGAATTTTTCTTGTTCCTGTTGTTTCTGAGACACTGTGTCCCTATTGTAGCCTTCACTAGCCTGCATCTTGCTTAGTTGACCACTCACAGTTGTTCACTTGCCTCTGCCTCCCAAGTACTGAGATTAAAGGCATGTGCCACCGCACCTGGTCCCACAGAGGCTTGAAATGCCTCAAAGTCCAGCCATGTTGGTGCCCAATGGACCTCCTTCACTATGTTTTAACCTTGGATGCAATTCCTAAATCCTGGGGCAGATTCTATATGAGTGTTAGCTCAAAAAAAAAAAAAATAGTTATCCCTGTTTATCTAAAATTGGAAGCTAGCTATCCCGAGGTTCTTTCCGTTAATGTGACTGTCCTCTGTCCTCGTGGTTTTGTTAGAAAACGCTGGACTTCTCTTACCCGAGTCAGATAGTATACATCAAAGAACAGAGGCTCCATAGGCATTGCTTTTCTCCATTTTAAAACCTCTCCCTCCCTATTATGTTGTACACGTGGTACAGCACCCCTCAAGTTGCTCACCACCCTTCCTTGACCTCCATAGAACTGGCTCTTCCAGACAGCTTTCCTTCTAACCTTATACCCACACAGAAGTAGGAAATACTTTCAAAGGGTCTGTGCTATATACAAACCTATTCTTAGTTTGCAGATGAGGAAGAATCCATCTGCTGCCCCTTCAGGGGTAGCATTTAAACACCTGTGAATCGCTGTTCTCTGTTGAGAGCTCACCTAAAGTTACAAAGGAGAAAGCCTAGGCTTGGAAGGTTTCCTTTTCTTGATTCTGCTCCAGCTTTGCTGGCTTTTGCAAGCTCTCTGCCCTTGCTGTCTAGGCTTGCCAAATTTTCTCCATAAAAATACCAGACCACCAGCAGGGTGAGGAAAGGAAGGGAGGGAGGGAGGCTGCAAGTCCTAACAAGGGAAACAGCCCCCTGATATTTTCAGGAGAATACTGAATTAGTAGAAAACCCTCGTGCAAATGTAGAAATTAGCTTGTTCAGTTAGACTCAGTGGAAAAGAAACTCTTGCATTTAAAAAGGATTAGTTTGACTGGAGTTGTGGCTCAGCAGTTAAGAGCAACTGCTGCACTTGGGGAGGACCTGGTTTGGGAGGATCTGATATGCCCCAAACCATATGGCTGCACAGCAATGTCCAACTCCATCTTCTGACCTCTGCAGGCACCAGGCACACAAGCCGTTCACATAAATACATGCATGCAAAACAACCATACACATAATTCTATTTTTTAAAAAAATAAGTGAAAAGAGTCATAGACTCTTTTAAATCATTTTTCTCATTGGGGGGAAAAACTTACCAGAGGAATAAAAAGTAAAAGCTGAAATGTACTAAATATTAGGAATTGATATAAGGTGAATTGGAAATCTGTAAGCATAGTTATCACACTGATGTTATGGATATCGTGAACAGCTAAGTTACACAAAGACATGTGCAAAATTAAAAACTTTGATTTCACCTTTTGATATGGCTCTGCTTCTCTTCCTGGACCTGTCTTGCTTAGGTAGGATTAGAACTAATGCCTTCCCCTGAGCACTGCTAGCCCTGCCCCCACTAGTGGTGAGTGCCCTGCCCCTCTCCTGGACTGACATCAAGCAGAGCTGACCTGGACAGTCTTTCCATACTGTTGTAAATCCTCATTCTTGTGAAAACTGAAGGCTGACTGTGTGGTGTCTAGACAAAATTCAGATGCTTAAAAGGTTTTCCTTTATGTCTAAAATATTTTTTTTATTATTTGAGCTATGTAAATTTTTTTCAATATCTTCACTGCATAAGAACAGATTTGGAAAGTAAGAAAAGGTGGCTTGGACAGAAAAACACTGGAGGTATTTGAAGTTTTATCATTATTATTATTATTATTATTATTATTGATATTTCTATATCTCAGTCACTATATCTCAGACATGATGCTAAAATAGCATCATTTGTTAGTAACATCATTTGTTCTGGTATAGATTTGGGATTGTAGGAGTAGCAAACGGTACCAGATTAAACAGTTTCAAATGCTCCAGCCAAAGATGTTGACATGGCAGTAAGAATGAGAAAGTTAACTACTTCCTGTTTGTTTGTTTGTTCTCCCCCGCACTCAGAACTAGCTGCCTTTACAATGATCCAGAAATGACTTCTATGGAGAAGGAGTAAGAATTCACCATCAATAACAGCTATGCGCTTACATGTAGTATTGTATGGCTGGGCTCAAAGGAAACTGATGCTTCCAGGATTGGGTAAACTTGACGAGATGTTCAGCTTTCATGGGCTCTGATCCTGAAACAACCAATTGACAGAGACATTTGCCAGCTACTGTTGTCTTAGTGATCATCACAGAGGACAACAGAATGTTTTACCTTATGTTCCACTGTTTAGATCCAAAAATGAGCAAAGGAATTGGGGGGCCAGTTGTACGAACATTGGGGCAAGAGGAACGCAAACCCGCTTTCAGAATTACATCATCCATCACAGTTAGAGCAAGCTAAACCTTCTGTGTAAATTTAATATTGTAGTGACTAGTGGAGAACTATCTTTGCTTTGTAAATTCTAAGAGGCAGTTGTGCCTGCCTGGGACTTCTGGAATTATATATTTGGATATTGCTGTCCTGTAAAAAAATAGAAATTGAACATGCATGGAGTTCTTAGCCTGTGTCAGACTCTGTAAGAAGTCGGACTCAGTATCCCATATTCATCCTAGAATAATCATATGGGGTGCATTTTACAGAAGAGAAAAAGGAACCGTGGATAAACCACGTGACTAGCCAATGTTTTGCAGCCATTAAATAGGGGGTCGGGGGTGTAAGGTGGGGTTCGAATCTTGACCTTGCAGATTTAGAGGTGGTGACTTTCAAATCAGAGGGAGACTGTGTGGAGATGGTTGCTGCTTCACATCTAACAAAGGACAGAAACTGTTCACATGAGTCTGGCCATGTCCGTTTGGATATCCAGCAAACAGATCTTAATTTGGCTTGAATTAGGATTATCCTTGTTACCAGGGACCAAGACAACCAAAGATCAACTTAAACATATTTCCCTTACCACTGCCTCCTCTGGGTCCGAAGAGAAGTTGGAAAATCAACACAGTGCCTGCAGCTGCCTTGTTGACCTTACAGCTTAAAGGAAGTTTAGAGACAAAACACTGAGTCCCGACTTTAAGAAAGGAACAAAGGGCAGGATGAATGTTGGACAGGGACATTCTGAGTCATTTAGCTTTTTCCTAAAGGTCACTCTTGTCCAAACTTTGGAGATGACAGCACCAGTTGCTTCAAGCAAAGATGTTTTTGCAAAGCAAACATATCTCAGTCTCTCATTCCACTGTAATCTCGTTCCAATACACGACATTCCCTCCCATTGCAATGCAACAACACTCACAGTTCAGCTTGCCCATCACTGGCCTGTTGCTGCTACATCTTGGGGCTTACCCAGTCCTCTGCCTGCCTTGTTTGTCTGTTCGCTATTGGTGAGAGGGCTTTTGGGTTGGTGTACAGGGTGATGCATCTATTCCTGTGTGGGCTCCTTGCAGGGCTGGGAGGGAGGGAGGGAGCAATGCTGCCAACGGCTGATGTTACTTCCTGTTCTTAGAAGAACATATCCCCTAGAAGTTTCCCTTTTCTTCATCCTGTCTTTCCTGAGTACCTACCAGGCATGTCATCTTCCCAAGCAGCAGAATGAGATCCAGGGAACTAGAATGAGCCAACATTCTCCCTTGACCTCCAGACCTGTATGTCTTTGCTTGCTTTGCTTGCTTTAGCTTTTTTTCCACCTCTGGGCTTCTGGGGAGATGGAAGAATCCTACCTACATGGAAGCATTTTACACCAGCCGCTAGGACTGAATGGATGAACTGCAAATCAGGCACAGGCCTTTTCAAGTAAGCTCTGTCCAGCTAAGAATGAAGGGAGATGTAAGGGTCCTATCATGACCTCCCGTTCTCTACAGACAGAAGGAACATTCTGCCTGCCTTGCCACTGCTCCTCCATAAAACACAAGTGTTTTTAACTGCTATTAAACAGAATTGCCACTTGCCTTATAAGGAACCTCATTTAGTGTATTCAAGAAGTGAGACTAGCCTGTCACTGAACCGTAGGTCACTCTGCACAGGGCCAGATCTGTTGTGGACAGCTAAACTCAACTTTCCAGGCAGGAGGGATGCCCCACCTACTTTCAGTTAAGTTGCCATCAGTGTCATTCTCCAAAGGGACACTGTTAGGAAATGACCTTCAATGCTTTTCACCTTTACTTTAGGGTTGGGATTTATTCATCGATATCACAACATTAAAGCAGGACTATCTCCATTTGTAATGTATTTTTAAATGAGATGGTCAATGGTTCTATGTGGTGAAGATGAATTAGAAGCATTATCAGTGCCTTCGTTAACCCCACAAGGTAACCATTGTCTTAAAAAACAATCTGCAGAGTGGTTTCCTGTACCAGCTTTTTAGGAAGTTGTCCACAGTTGCTCTTTCTATACTCTGGGTCTCTGGGTAAGCAGGTTTTAGTCTTTCAGCTATTTGGTTTAAATAAAAGCAATGATTTAACCCCCTAAAAATTTTTTACAAAGAAGTCAGAACAACAACAAGAAAAAGTATTGAGATGTATGTTCTGGTGTGTCAGATCAGGTATTGTCAAAGGCCTGGATTGTCGTTACCAACTCAGACCTAGCACTGACTTCTAAGTACATCATAGATCATCTTAGAACCATGTGCATTCTTTAAATGGCCTTTCTTTGTAAGAGTATGTTAGAAACAGATATGGGAATCCAGTAGATGAGAGAAGACACCATTCAAGAAAGACCTGCATCCAAGAAAGACCTTCAGATCCATGAAGGCACAAGAAATAAATAAGTTACCTCAGGGTCTGGTCCCCTTGGAGCTGTCACAGCAGCCTCTTCAGACTCTCATTATTGCCAGGGTAGATCTACTCCTTCACTTGTGGTGAGATAGGCTGTGCCGACCTACCTTCATGGAATACAGTTCAGAAATGGTAGCTTGTAGGATGTGGGTCATGAAGGCAAGCGAGCACAGATACACACTGTGCTGAGGTTGCTAAGGGAATCCCAAAGGAAAAACACTTCACTTGTGCGCCCTAGACCAGCAGGTGCTCTAGGATACATGTGGCTTTGTCTGCAAGGTTACTAGAAGGGACTTGCTTGCCACATGGACCACAGGACAGTCCACCCCAGGAGGACTGATGCGTCAGCAGGGCACAGAGAAATCCAGACTTCCTGACATGCTGCTTTCACACTACTGGGTCCTCTTTTATATCATGACTGCAGTCCTTTCTTCAGCTGCTCATGGCTCCTGTCCTCTCCCTGTGTATCTGAGTGTGTACCCAAGCCGATGCTTATCCCACGTTAGAGAGGAATTAAGAGAGCCGAGAAAGCTAGTTGCTGCTCGGATACCCCAGAGACAGTACGCAGACCCAATTCAGAGATGACGGCTCTCTAGCAGGCTCCTGGCATGAGCCCTCATTCAAAAGTGAAAGAGCCAAGAGTCTGAGGTCCACAAGGACCTGCAGGGGAAAAGGCTACTGACCAGGAAGGGGAAGTGTGAGTGGACCGCAGGCTCTGTCTGGCTTCTGCTTTCCATTCCATCTAGCACCCAGTCTGGTAGACACTGCCACTCATTCAAGATGGGTCTTCACCACCCAGCCCAGACTCTGTGGCAGACATCTTCACGGACACACCCAGAAGCGTTCCGTACCATCCCCTCAGCCAAGAGGATGCCAAAAACTGACCATCATAAGAATGAAAAGTGGTCACTCAAAATAGGAAGGCATCGTGACATTCTTCATTTGATTTCACTTTTGGTTTGAGACTTAATGTGTGCCTTTCATTCCTGGGTCCTTTTGAAAAGGTATAAAATGCTTCCAGAAGCAATTTTGTAATAATAAAAAAAAAAGAAACAGCCAATATTTTTATTTTTTTAAATATTTATTTATTTACCTATTTATTTATATGTGTATGGGCATTTTGCTTGCATGTATGTCTGTGCACTGTGTGCATGCCCGATGCCCACAGAGACTAGCAGAAGGTGTCAAATTTCCCGAGTTAAAAACAGTTGTAAATTTCCATGTGAGTTCTAGGAATCGAACCCAGGTCCTCTGGAAGAGCAGCCATCCCTTCAGCCTCCAGACTCAATACTTTCTAGAAAAACTTAACAACTGGCAGATTATTTTATAGCTTAAAAAGCTTAGGCAATTTCTTCAAATTATTTGAAGAAGGATACGAACAAGTATCAACACCTGAATTGATTGTTCCTCATTGGTGTGTTTTCTGTTCCCCCCTCCCCCGCTTCAACCCAGCATTGACATGAAGCTGAAAGAAAAGCCATAGCTGGCCTGCTGGAGGAGGACTCGCTTTCTGCTTCGTGATTTTTGCTGAGACGTACCTACCGGAAGCCACAGGGATGGTGACATCTCCACTTTGCACCACCTGGGTGCCATTGGAAATTTACAAGGAAGGGAAAATGGGAAGAGAATTTGTTTACTGTTAACATATCTTATGAAATGTTGTGTATTTTCCTATTTTGCCAATTATGTGCCTCAATGATTTCAGTTGAACCTTAGCAAGAAAACAGGACCTTCCGCTTTACTATTATGCAGATCCTTGGTCCAGTAGGACTTGGTTCCTTAGACTGGTGTTTATCAAAAGTGTAGCCTAATTCTGCTGTTAGACGGATGTGGATACATTTCTGTAGACTGACTGAATTTCCCCATAGAGCTTCCTCTAGATTCAAGATGCACAGGGCTTGCCTTGCCCCACAAACATGGCTCTCTGGAACTCTTGTCTATGAAATGCTGACCCTGAATAGGACAGACAGACAGATATAAAATCCTCATCAGCTAAGGCATCTGTCCACATACGTCATCTTTCCGTGTTTCAAAAGGAACCAGGGCTTTCTAGCCCACATAAGCTTTACTTGATATTTCTGTATGTAAATTGCTCTTTTACAACACCATTCCCTAATGATCTTTGAAGAACTGCGTATTTCGAAACTTAAAGATGAGCTATGCTTCAGACCACAGAACACGCTCCAACCTTTACACTTTGTGTGCCAACTCCAAGGTGGCCCACTCAGAAATTATTGGGTAACATCGCATCATCCAAAATTAACACTCGGATGCATTGCAAAAGCAATCTGCTTTAAGGAGTTTAAAATTAAATACAAGTATATACTAGCCTTTACGAAATAGCTCATTTCTTGTCTTTATGAACCCCTTTCATTGTCACGACAATTTCCAATCTGTGGCTCTCTAGCAGAGGTTGGCAAGCTGTACCAAGGCTAGGGCTGCAGGACAAGAAAAGCTGGTCTCCACACTTACAGCTGAAAACAAAAATTATTACTTAAGTGTCTGAAGCATTTTTTACACCTTCTTCTCCAGAACTCAATAGTGACAACAGACAGTTCTCCACAAAGCCAAAACACTATCTTTATAAGAAGAAAAACAAAGTGTGCTGACCCCTACCATACCAAATATCCATTCCCACCCTGGCCTCTGTGCTTTTTGTATTTATTTAAATACTTTCTCCAACTCAGTGCACAGAGGTGGCTATAATCTCATTTGGTTTTGTCAAAAACTTTTTTTTTTCTTTCAAGACAGAATTTCACCTTGTAGCCCTAATTGGCCTGGAACTCACTACGTAGCCCAAGCCGGCCTCAAACTTGTGGCAATCCTCCTGCCTCAGCCTCCCAAGTGCCGGTATTATAGGCTAGCACCACCGTGTCTGAACTTGTAAAGATTTCGGCATTTACAGACAGTGAAACATCACTTGTGGCCTATTGAGAAAAGCAATGGGTCCTTCTCCCAAAAGCGTGGCTCTCTTAAAGCATAGAATCACCAGACTCAAACAAAATGTCCGAAAACTCTTTAGAACCGTTCTTCAAAGTCATCTGTTACCAAGCATCTGGCAGGCACAGAGTTAAGACAGCCAATGCCTAGTGGCTTTGTTGACAGGGAAGCCTCTTAGCCCAGGTGCCAGGGTTCCTCTGGCTTTATCTGCTTCACCTCCGTTTCCAGTCTGTCTTGCGTACCAGCTCACCCAACATACACGTGCTGGTTCCCTTTCCTTCATAAGGCTCCACTATTTACTTTCACCCGTTGATCCCTTTCAACTTTCTATTATTTTTGACCTTTGTCTTTTTTTTCAACCTCCTTTCTCTTATTTTGTTTTTTGTTTTTTTTTTTTTTTTAAATTTGATAGAAAAAGCCCAGAGTCATCTAGGCTCCCACAGCCTGCCCTGACCTTTGGAAGCCCATCCCAAACATCATGGTGATAGAGTATAGTTACCCAATATCCTGATTCGCTCACCTGCTTAGCATATTAACTCCCTCATATTCCATTTTGGAAGATGAATTACGCGGTTGCCCTAGCCATGTTAAACCTATTAAGTTGTGAGAACTGCGGAGTTCAGCTCAGCAAATCTGTAGACATGGGACTGTTAAGAAAGTATGTTTTTCACAACCACTCAGATATGGCGACAGGCAAACAGGCACGCCTTCACACTTTCTTTGAGTCTGTGTATGGAAAATGACTCACTCGTGTGGCGTGACATAGTAAATGTAGTGTGAGTGGTTTCACATCAGTGATGTCTGGAATATCCTATGGGCTTTAATACCATTACAATACTTAAGAACATGTTATCTTACTATCTTCAAAAAGCAAGTTACTTTAATTGCACGTGCTAGAGAAAAGCTATCATGTTCATCCAATGAATAGGCTTCTATCGAATCCTGGGAAAATAGCACATAAACAGGTAGATGTAACTCTCATGTCGCTCAGCTCTAGCTCCTGCACCCTGGGCATTCTTGGCTTTGGTCTGGACTGCCAGGACCTGCTTTGCACTTTTTCCTATAGATTTGTAGTTAAGGGAATACCAAGGGGTCATTGGGGCCGGAGTGGTTTTCGCTCTGAGTTCCAGCTTGTACTTAGCTGGGTTTTGACTAAGGGCGGAACAAAATCCTTCACAGAAGGTAGTTGTTGAAGAGTGAGAGCAACTGAGGGTGGAGGAAGACCCCAAAGTTCCTATTGAAGCCATACAGTGTTATATAAGGTTCCTCCCTAGGGCATACAGATAAGCAAGGAGGCCACCCTCCCTCGCGTACATTCTTAGGATGTAATTTTGAGAGTTCCTTTAAGGTCCTGCACAACTCTTGTCTTATCAATATGCCCCAGTGGTCTGCTACTTTAGGAATATGTCAGTGTGCACAAACTAACCTTTTCTATATCTAAAGAGTTTTCTACATGTATCGGATTGCTCAGAGTAAAGTATATATTAGACTCGTTTTGGTAAAGAGATAAATTCTACCGGGATAGTATGGATTAAAAATATGAAAATATGTAAGAACACAATGTATCTCTATACCCTTACTGTGTAACTCAGAAATAAAAATAGATTCCACACATTGTGGTTTCCTTTTTCAACTCAGTGAAACTCTCTGTGGCTTCCCTTAGCAGGAACATGATACGCTGGGCACTTGCCATAGGCTAAAAGCAGTGTGCATTTGACTTTCCCAGCCATCTAAACTCTATTCTTTTCTGTCTAGTTTTACCTTTCATGTCTTGGAGGCTTTTGCACTGTACTTTTAAAATGGAGACCATTTACTCTTTGGAAGTATCCCCTCATTTCGTGGTTACTTTGTGACTTTTTCTGTCACTTGCCTTTTTGTGACATACTTACTTTTAAAGTAAATTATTCTAAGGGCTGGGGATAGAGTTCAGTGGTGAAACATGCACTTGGAATGAGCAAGGTTCTGTGTCTGATCCCCAGCAAAACACACACACACACAGAGACACACATATACACACACATGCACATACCCGCAGATGCATGCATATACGTGCGCACACATGAACATGCACCCATATGCACATGCACATACACACAGGAGGGTATCATTTCAACCTCAATTGTCTTTGTTTACCTTTTTGTTTTCTGGAGTCTGTGTTGAACTTTCATAGTCTTTAGGCAAAAACAGAGTTGGAAACCATCACTGTATTTTTTTTTTAACTAAATAAATAGTTGTGGGGAGCTCGGGGTCTACTAGCTCAGCTGGTAGCATGCTTACCTACCATGCACACGCCCTAGGTTCCATTCCCCAGCATCATCTAGCACAGAAATGCACACTGAATAAACAAACACTAACAAAAAGTGAGCATTTATTTCTACCCAAACAGTCATATACTTTAAAAAATTATGGTTTAAAAATGTTATTTTAGGGGCTGGAAGAATGGCTCAGCCCTAAGAGCTCTTACGGCTCTTGCAAAGATCCTAAGTTTGATTTCCAGCACCCATGCAAGTTGGCTCCCAGCTGCCCATAACTCAGAAATAACTCAGGACCTAAGGATGCGTTCTGGTGGCTATAAGGACCAAGGAATGGAAAAAGTAAAGACAAGGCTGAGATCATTGCAGACTGTGACAGCATGGACGATTAGGGTCATTTTGCTGCTGTAGCCTAAGGTGGTGGGGATGGAGGGGCGGGGTGAACTGAGTAGAATGAGGCGGGTGCACAGTGTCCAGCATGGCCCAGCTGTGAGGGACAACAAGCTACACATTCAGAGGAACACTTAAGTCACAGGGCAGAGGTGGAAAAGAAAAAAAAAATGTTCCTCAAACACACATGCTAAACAAAGACAGGCATTATGCAAAGCCATGTGTTTTCAAGCACACTCTTAGAAGTGATGAGGGGCAAGATGGCGAGCCTAATTAATAGTTCAAATAAAAAGGAGTCGTAGGGAATTGAGTCTAAAATGTATAAAAGTAAGGACAACTTAGACTTTCAGTCATCAATGCCAGGTCTTTCACAGGAGGTCATGGAAAAGCTGTGCCCGTGCAGACTGTGTCTCCAAAGGACTGTTTGGCTTTGTGTCGTCTCCTGTGCCGTTTCGCTGTGTTGGCTGAGTCAGTGTGCAGAAGCCTTGCCAGGAGCCGCCCCATGTCATCATTCTAGACAGGCAAGAAGTCTTTAGTTCAGCTGATGACCTTCAAAGCGTTGAACCTCGCACAGCTTTGGGCATTACAGAGTGGGAATTGCTTCACGGAGCTGATTCACCAGCATCATTTCGTTCACATTGACCCCAAAATAACTTTCCTTAAAGATCTTTTCTCATTTGCATGCATTTGTCCCCCTATGTGTCTGTCTGTCTGTCTGTCTGTCTGTCTGTCTGTCAGCCTGCCTGCCTCCCTCTGTGTGCACCTGTGCCAGAGTAAGTACTGAACTCCCTGGAATTGGAGTTACAGGCAGCTGTGAGCCAACTTGCATGGGTGCTGGAAATCAAACTTAGGATTTTTTGCAAGAGCAGTAAGAGCTCTTAGGGCTGAGCCATTCTTCCAGCCCATAAAATAATATCTTTAACCATAAATTGTTTTAAGTATATAACTGTTTTGACAGAAATAACTGTTTCCCCCTGTTTCTGCAGTCTTTTCACCAGAGAGGAACACACAGCCCTGGACATTTGGCCTTGATTTCCTTTAGAAATCCTTCCCTCTTAAGTTGATGAAATGAATTTTCCACTTGTCTGTCATGTTCAATGATTGCCTTTACCAAGTTGTTGTTGGCTCTCTGAAGAGGCACAGGGATGAATTGATAGAAGCCTCTGATTGTTTCATTTTCATCAACTGGCCAACACACAGGTGTGTGTGTGTGTGTGTGTGTGTGTGTGTGTGTGTGTGTGTGT
>JADRCC010159359.1:0-26926 GCA_019843855.1 Hylomyscus alleni
ATATATATATATATATATATATATATATATATATATATATATAAATTAACAGTGCATTTGGTACTCTTGCTTCATGAACCATGAAAGGAAGGGCATCTACACATGCTTTTATAAAACATTTTTTATTTATGTGTATTTATGTGTATTTATGTGTATCTATAGGTCAGAAGAGGGTATTAGACCCACTGATGCTTGAGTCATAGGATTTGTAAGCTACTGAGCATTGGCTCTGGGAACCAAACTAAGTTTCTCTAGAAGGATAGGAAGCTCTCTTAAGCACTGAGGCATCTCTATAAAATCTGATGTCCATGCTTTATATGGACCTCTTGTCTCTGGTGTCGATAGATATCTAGTAGACTATCTCTGCAAAGCACAGACATCCTCTTCTTTTTAACATATTAGCCTTTCCTCAAATCCAAGGAATAAATGGCAAGATATTGTGTCACTATGCCTTCAGCCAAGATACATTGTTTAATTTTGACTATCATAGATTGTGGAAACATACTAAAAAACACAGAGAAACTATAACTTTGGCCCTTTACTACTAAGAACAGTATTGTTATGAACATTCAAGAAATGAGTATGTGTGTATCATATACACATTGTATATGTGTATCTAGGAGAGGTATTGCTAGGCATACATAAGGTACTATTATGTTTAAACTTAGTATATGCTACAACATTAGCACAAGATAAAAACATACTGTCAAAATATAATTTTAATTCTTCAAAGAGCTGCATTGAAGAGTGAAAATCCACAAAAAAATGATTTTTAGTGATGTATATTTTTTAGACAATGTCTCATTTGGGCAAGTGGAGTTCAAAAATAATATTGAATGACCCAGTATTCATTATTTTCCTGACTGTTGGTATAATATCCCTGATAAAAAGAAACTTAAAGGCGCAAGAGTTTACTGTGGCTCACAGTTTGAGGGGACCCCACAATGGAGACACAGAGGCAGTAGTGTCTCTAACCATGGTAGCAAGAACTTAATGATAGACTCTGGTTATATTGTGTCTGTAGTCATAAAACAGAGAAGACAGATGGTGACATTTATTGGGCTTCCTCCTTGCTCTCTTTTATTTAGTCCAACCCCTTACCTATAAGATGATGCTACCCACCTTGTCTTTTCTAAGTTGAACCTCTCTGGAAGCTTCCTGACAGACATGCCCGGCTGCATGTCTTCTAGGTGATTCTAAACCCAAAGAAGATAACAATGAAAATAAACTATCAAATATTGACCACTACATTAAATAAGAACAGTTTATATATACCTTTGCAATGACCATGGAGCATGGCTTGTGAACTATCTATATCTCATTAGAGATAGATGGAAACATGTGCGATTCAGTGTGTTGTAACATAATTTTGCAGGTGGAAATGAAGCCTTACAGGATATTGGGAACTTTGCATGGCCTTATCATTTAAGGAAGTATTTCTAAGTATTTGGGGTGCATATGGGTCACTTTTTTAAACCCATTTTACATGAAAATTATAAATACAATTGTGTGTAGCTTTAGTAGATGTTCTAGTGAAAGAAGTAGAAGTAATTCCACATTAAGAGACATGCTATTGTATTTTGATGCAACCTCAGAAAATTTTGAAGAAAGTGAAAGATATCTTAGATTTTGGAAAAGCTCTCTTATGGGATCTTTTGGCATGGATTTTACAGGATAAAAGTGAGCACAGAGAGGAACCTGTTTGTTGTAGTCAATAAATCAGGAAATGATATAAGATTCTTCCAGCCAGAGAATAGAAGAGATGAATTAAGGGGTTGTAGAACAATTTGGTACTAGGGTCACCACTATATGCCACTACATGGTAAGTGTCATGATCAGAAGGTCTATGATGTTATCATTCATTAAAGGAGGAAACACTAAAGGAAAAAAGAAAACGTTGGAATGTTTTTACATTCCAGTGCACAATTTGAGCATGCTTTAGGAACAGGATCTATTGTCAGTTTCTTTCCACTCATTTGCCACTCTAGCTTATAATGCTCATAGCATAAACTGTGATGGTATTGGAAATGGAGTTATGATAAAGAAATAGCAAAATCTGCTATTGATTACAAGGTAGTTTATACTCTGACACGCGGAACATCCTGAAAAATCCATGTTTAGATTTTTATTACAAGCTGGAAGAGCATTCCATTAGGGTGAAATTTAACCTTCCCTTCTTCAAGATTTTCAAAGAACCTAACACAGTTGTTTTTTCTAAGAGAATCTGGCTTTCAAGTAGTGCAAAATGCACTCATGTTATATAGACAGAGAATTGTATCATTTCAGCCCTCCTGAGATTAAATAAAAACTTTAGATTTCTTAGAGATTAATATTAATAGGATCCTAAAGTGAGAATTCAACTCTGTGGGTCAATTAGAGCCCTTTATATGAAAATTGCAATGGGGACTTATAAGAAGATCCAAGTGTACCAATCCACTGCCATATCCATGCAGATGAACTCTTAACATTTGCAACTTGGGAACTTATTAGAAGCAGAATTTAAGAGTACAGACAGTACAGTTCTCATTATGAAGTGAGGAGTCACTCATTTCTCAAAATTCTTCAGAAAATTCTTATTTGAAAGCACCTTTGTGGGCCTAATGGACTAAAACCCCAATTCAGTAGTTCAAAATGAGGAAGTCTCAGAAGCAACCATTGTCTAAGTTACATACCTGAGTTTCTTCCCATTAGACACCACAAATAGGGTCTCATGGTAGCCCCCTTACTTCTGCAGAGAGTAATAAGAAGGGTAGTGAAAGCAAGATGGTCTGTCTGTATTCTTTCCCTTTCACTAACAGATCTAAGATCAAACTTCCATGATGCTGGGGGCTTGCTTTTCCCATGATTCCTGCTCATGCTTAATATACTAGAGATTTCATGTTTTCCGAATGTGGCCACTACCTCTGCCTGAATCTAAGCTTAATTCCTGCTAGGATCTAAAAAAGAACCGTACTTGAAATGCATGCTTTAATTAACTATATTTTCCCTCACTGGTTTTGAGATAATAATCCTAATATTTTCTTAAGTACTGTTCAATGAATGACCTATAGAAAGCTCAGAAAGTTCTCTTGTGTCTACTTGGCATGGAATAACAAAATTGTTGATTCTTTGGTGCCAGTAGACAAATAACAATGAAAAGAGCAGTGCCTATGGTCAGCAGAGTCTGAGTATATCCCATCTTTCAAGTGCCTAAGTGCTCAGGAATGAATGCGACTTGAGCAGTTTGTTTCAGTGATGCATTTGTCAACTATGAGACAATCTGTGAGATAGTAGAGAAAGGAAGAGATAACCAGGACTCTCTGCCTTCTCCTTTTCTGACTTTTTCAAAAAAATTGGATATTTTATTTGTTTACATTTCAAATGTTATCCCCTTTCCCGGTTTCCCCTCTGCAAACGCCCTACCCCATCCCCATTGCCCTACTTCTATGAGGGTGCTCCCCCACCTACCAACTCGAGCGTCACCGCCCTAGCATTCCTCTACACTGAGGCATCAAGCCTTCATAGGACCAAGGGTCTCCTCTCCCATTGATGCCAGATAAGGCCCCTTCAACTCCTTCAGTCCTTCCCTTAATTCCTCCATTGGGGCCCAGTGCTCAGTCCAGTGGTTGACTGGAAGCATCTGCGTCTGTCATTGTCTGGATCCGGCAAAGGCTCTCAGGAGATAGCTGTATCAAGTTCCTGTCAGCAAGCTCTCCTTGGCATCAACAATAATGTCCAAGTTTGGTGTCTGTATGTGGGATGGATTCCCAGGTGGGGCAATCTCTGGATGGCCTTTCCTTCAGTCCCTGTTCCACTCTTTTTCCCTGTATTTCCTTTAGACAGGAACAATTCTGGGTTAAAATTTTGGAGATGGGTGGGTGGACCCATCCCTTAACCAAGGAGCCATGTCTAACCTCTGGATATGGTCTCAACAGGTTCTCCCTCCCCTTTGTAGGGTATTTCAGCTAATGTCATCCCTATGGGGTCCTGGGAGGCTCTTGCTTTCCTGGTATCTGGAACTTTCTAGTTGCTACCCCCAGTTTATCTTCCCCCTGATTGCTATATACTTCTATTTAATTTCCTAACCCTCTATACATCTTCTCTATTTCCTCCCATACCTACTTCTTCCCTTCTTCTTCCCCTCCTCAACTTCTCATCCTCCCAAGTCCCTTCAGTCCTCTACTTTCCTTGATTATTTAGTTTCCTCTTCTAAGTAGGACTAAAACATCCACTCTTTGGTCTTTTTTTTTTTTTTTTTTTTGAGTTTCATGTGCTCCATGAGTTGTATTGTGGGTATTCCATGCTCTTTGACTTATATCCACTTATCAGTGAATACATAGCAAGTGTGTTATTTTATGACTGAGTTATCTCACTCAGGATGATATTTTTAGATCCATTCATTTGTCTGCAACTTTCGTGAAGTCACTGTTTTTAATAGCTGAGTAGTACTCCACTGTGTAAATGTGTCACATTTTCTGTATCCATTCCTAAATCCATTTGGTTCATAACTTCTGTTAGTTTCACCGTGTCTCTGTTTAGTTTCTGTTTCCATGATCTGTCCATTGATGAGAGTGGAGTGTTGAAGTCTCCCACTATTATTGTGTGAAGTACAATATATGCTTTGAGCTTTAGTAAAGTTTCTTTTACTAATGTGGGTGCCCTTGCATTTGGAGCATAGATATTCAAAACTGAGAGTTCATCTTGGTAAATTTTTCCTTTGATGAGCATGCAGTGTCATTTCTTATCTTTTTTGATGTTTTGTTAAAAATTGATTTTATTAAATATTGGAATGGCTACTCTAGCTTGTTTCTTGGGAAAGTTTGCTTAGAGAATTGTTTTCCAGCCTTTTACTCTGAGGTAGTGCCTGTCTGTGTCACTGAGGTAAGTTTCCTGTATGCAGCAATGTGCTGGGTCCTGTTTACATATTCAGCCTGTTAGTCTATGTCTTTTTATAGGGGAATTGAGTCCATTGACCTTAAGAGATAGTAAGGAATAGTGATTGTTGCTTCCTGTTATTTTTTATGTTATTTTTATGTTTGTGTGACTGTCTTCTTTTGAGTCTGTTGAAAGATTATTTTCTTGCTTTTTCTAGGATATAATTTCCCTCCTTGTGTTGTTTTCCATCTATTATCCTTTTTAGGGCTAGATTTATGGAGAGTTACTGTGTAAATTTTGGTTTGTCATGGAAAAATCTTGGTTTCTCCATCTATGGTAATTGAGAGTTGTGCTGGATATAGTAGCCTGGGCTGGCATTTGTGTTCTCTTAGGATCTGTATGACATCTGCTCAGGATCTTCTAGTTTTCATAGTCTCTGGTAAGAAGTCTGGTGTAATTCTGATAGGCCTGACTTTATGTTACTTGACCTTTTCCCTTTGCTGCTTTTAATATTCTTTCTTTGTTTTGTGCATTTGGTGTTTTGACTATTACGTGTCAGGAGGAATTTCTTTTCTGGTCCAGTCTATTTGGAGTTCTGTAGACATCTTGTATGTTTTTGGGTATCTTGTTCTTTAAGTTAGTTAAGTTTTCTTCTATAATTTTGTTGAAGATATTTACTGATACTTTAAGTTGGTAATCTTCACTCTTTCCTATACCTATTATGCTTAGGTTTGGTCTTCTCATTGTGTCCTGGGTTTTCTGGATGTTTTTGGTTAGGAGCTTTTTGTATTTTACATTTTCTTTGACTGTTGTCTCAATGTTTTCTATGGTATCTTCTGCATCTGAGATTCTCTCTTCTATCTCTTGTATTCTGTTGGTGATACTTGTACCTATGACTCCTGATCTCTTTCCTAGGTTTTCTATCTCCAGGGTTGTCTCTCTTTGTGATTTCTTTATTGTTTCTATTTCCATTTTTAGATCCTGGATGGTTTTGTTCAATTCCTTCACCTGTTTGGTTGTGTTTTCCTCTAATTGTTTAAGGAATTTTTGTTTCCTCTTTAAGTGCTTCAAGCTGTTTCATGTGTTCTCATGTATTTCTTTAAGGTAGTTATTTATGTCCTTCTTTCAGTCCTCTATCATCATCATGAGACATGATTTTAAAACAGAGTCTTGTTTTTCCAGTGTGTTAGGGTATCCAAGGCTTGCTGTGGCGGCAGAGCTGGGTTCTGATGGTGCCAAGTAGCTTTGGTTTCTGTTGCTTATGTTCTAGCCCTTGCCTCTTGCCATTTGGTAATCTGTGGTGTTAGCTGGTCTTGCTGCCTCTGACTGTGCATTGTCTCTTCTGTAAGCCTATGTGTCAGCATTCCTGATATACCAGGTCTCTCTGGGTGGAATTTGTGGCACAGGGTCAGCTCTGGGTGCACATAGAAACTGGAAAGCCCTTTTCAGACTTTTAACATGGTTCTCCTCTAACCATCTCTAGCTGACAATATAAGAGGCCTAATCACTAGGCCGCCTCTTATTTATCAACACTCATTTAATAGGAGATAACATAATGATATTTACTGGGTTATACCTCAGTCATTTTCAAAGTTTTATATATTGCCTATTTCCTTGGGACCCCTGAATTGTATATGCAAATGCATGATTCCTGCTAACAATGGTATTTTTATCAGCTATTTATGCTTTAGTTCAAAGTTAGAATTTTAATTTTGAATTCCTCTCTAATCTCTTAGTCTCTTAATTCTCTCTCTCTCTTTTTTTTAAGTGGTGGCTCTATTCTCTGAGTTGCTACACTAATTCTCAAATCTTATAGTCATTCTTGATGCCTTTCTTAGTTCACCTCATATTTAATTTATTAGCAAATGTCATATATTGTATTGTTTTCTATGGATACACACATATGTAGATCATAACCACTGCCACCACTTTTTTTATAGTCAAATTTATTTATGTTTTCACTTGTGAACCCAATATCAGCCCTTCCTCTGCTCCCAATGACTTCTCACACAAGTAATTTCTCCCATTCCACCTTTCCCTTCAGTTTTAAGAATGAGAAGCTCCCCTCTGGGTGTCAAGTCTCTGTGGGACTAGGTACATCCTCTTCCTCTGAAGCTGAATAAGACTGTACATTCAGGGGCACGGGATCTACATGCAGACAACAGGCTAAGGAATAGCCCCTGCTCCAGTTGTGGCAGAACTGCTCCTCTGCTACATATGTGGAGGGGGTCCTAGGTCTTGCCTGTACTCAGTTTTTGGTTGGTGATTCAGTCTCTGGGAGCCCCCAAGGATCAAGTTTATTTGACTCTGTTGGTCTTCCTCTGTAGTCTCTGTCCTCTTTGGATCCCTCAAACTTTCCTTAAAACTCCTTGAGCTCTATGCATTTGAGTGTTAGTCTCCGAATCTATTTCCATTGGCTGCACTGTGGAGCCACTCAGAGGACAGTTATGTTCCTGAAATATCACCAATATTTTCAGGGATTGGATCTGGCCCAGAATATGGCTCTTAATCTGAGGAATTGGATAGCATTCAGTCTCTGCACATGTTGTAGGCAGGACACATTTTCTGTTGAAGGTTTTATGAGTGAGTTGCTTTCCTTATCCTTCCACTTAGAGTCCTGTCTGGCTATAGGAAGTGGTACATATGGCCCACTGTCAGGAATCCCAGCTAGAGTCACCCCTATAGACTATCTGGGGCCTCTTCTCATCACAGCCTATCTCTATTCTTTCTCCCCTGCTCTCCCAAACTATGATCTCCTCCATGTGCCCTTCCCCATTCCCTCTTCTACTGAGATCTTTCCTTCCAATGATCTGTGATATCTATTTTATTTCTCCTTCTGAGAAAGATTCAACTAACCTCCTGTGAGGCCTTCTTGATATTTGGCTTAGTTGGTTCTGTTGATTATAGCATGGTTATCCTGTTCTTTATGGCTAATATCTACCTGTAAGTGAATACATACCATGAATGTCTTTTTGGTTCTGTGTAGAGTCTGGCCAGCAGTTTTACCGGGGTCCATGGATCCGTGGAAGTTGGACTAGAATTAAATGGGAAGAAAAAAGACATGGAGGAACGCCAAGAAAGAATTTATCAAAGCGTTGTTTTACTTTTAGCTAAAGTTAGTATTTATATCCAGGCACTAAAATAAAACCAAAACATTTACAAACTAATAAATGCATAGCGTAAATACAGCAGCAGACACGGGACACCAGAGTCCTCGGGCAGAACCAGCTTTCAGTCAGAAACACTGTTTATAGTAAATAAATAACTTCCAGCAGAAGGCTTTGTAGAACTAGGAGCAAGTCGATTTCTGCATCTGAGAAGAGCTGCAATGTTTGTGGGCTAAAGTCTTGTACCACTGGTGGCTGGCTTTCAGTTCCAGGTGCGACGAACACTTTCGGTTTCAGAACTCGGCAGAGGGAAGCTCTTAGCTTGCTAGCTTGCTTTAAGGAAGAGGGGGGAGGAGGCAACATTTCACCCTTATTATTTATTTAAAAAGCAAGGTCGAGGTCATATCACTGGACACAATTTTCACGTGGGAATCATCATGGTGCGTGAGCGGAACACCTGATCGACTCTTGGTACTCATCTATCCAGCAATGGAGCGACGTGCAGTTAGCTTGCTAAAGCAAACTGGGCATAATATGCTTTCAACAAAACACAGCCACTTGGCACATGCCTCTATGTAGATTGACTACCGCCACAGAAACAGGCTTCCAAATGCACCATTGGCATCCGTACAATAGTGTCAAGATATGCCTCTAATACCTGCAGAGTCTGGGTTCTGCCACCAAATCTCAAAATGCAAGAAGTCCTTGCAAGCTTGCTTTCTCTGACACAGAATGCCTCCCTTGAGATGCAAATTTTCGGCTTTGACTCTGGAGTCAGTTGCCTGGTGAACAGGTCTCAATTCAAATGCAAATTAGTAGGTTGGTTCACAGGTTTAGAGATTTGCGTTAACCCTCGAAATGCTGGAACTGCGGTGGTAGTGAAAGCCACAAATGAGGTGAATTGGCATCAGCTCTTGGCATGCCTCGATTCGGCACTTTCGGGACAGTGCCAGCTCTTGGAATGCCTCGGTCAACACCCTCGGGATAGTGCTAGCTCTTGGAATGTCTCAGATCGGCACCCTCAGGACAGTGCCAGCTCAGAGATAGCAGAAACTCCCATGCTCTGGGTGTAAGCCAGTATAGAATCATTTGTTTTGTTTCAGGATTTGCGATTTTCTGGAGAAAACGGGAAGAAATACCTTCAAGGCTGGCAGAAAAAGCCTGTCAGCTTTGGACAAAAGAAAACAAGGAAAAAGGGAAAAAAAATCTTTTCTGCAGAAAGTTGAGCACACCTGCTAAGAGGGGGGCGTGACTCTGAGTCAACCTGGCGAATTAATATTTCTGGTAACCAGCGTGGCTCATCATCTTTCTGGGAAAAAATACACATGGACCCTCTACCCCACACCAGAAAAGGATCTGGGCCATGACAATCATTGGTGAGTGGGTCCTTCCAGGGAAACATGGCATACGAATTTAACATTTTTGGATGCCAATGTCGATCTGCCGCAGATTGGCCCTTGATGTCAGTCTGCAGAAAATTTAAAATAGAGAGTACCAATGTGAGATGTGCCTTAGGAGACCTCGGGGGAAACAGATAACCTCCCCTGGTCTTGAAAAGGTAATTTTTAATCGTGCAATGAGCTCCCTCGACAATGCCTTGCCCCATAGGGTTATAAGGGATTCCAATTTTATGCAAAATACCAAAATCTTTGCAGAAAGAGATAAAATTTCTTTCCGTGTACCCGGGCCCATTGTCGGTTTTCAATAATTTTGGCAAACCCATGATGCTAAATGCTTGTAAACAATGGTCAATTACATTTCTCCAGCTCCTGTTTGCAGTGAAGCAAACATAAATCCTGAACACATGTCAACACAGTCATGTATATATTTAAGTTTTCCAAATTCTGCATAATGGGTTATATCCATCTGCCAGAGTTTATTAGGCATCAGGCCCCTTGGGTTCACCCCTAAATGCAGTACTGGAGTCAAAATAACGCACTTAGGGCATTGCTTAACTATCATTCTTGCTTGTTCTTTGGAAATTTTGTGTTTGAGCCTCAGAGTTTGGCTGGATAGGTGGAAATAATCGTGATCCCATTTAACTAAGGCCACAGGATCTGAAATTAAGGCTTCTCCTATCAGAACTTTGTCAATGATATCATTACCTCTGGCTAATGGCCAGGTAGGCCAGAATGGGCTCATATATGACCAATATAAAACTCGTTTTTTCGTGCAAGAATGATATTTTGTAATTGAGAAAATAGGACTCCTGCTGGGGTGTCCAACTTAAATGTACCGCAGGTTTCTAGCAGCGGTACTGATAGGTAAATGTAACAGCTGTCCGTGTAGATATTAACTGCATCAGGCACAGCTTCAAATACTTTTAAAACTGCTGTTAGTTCAGCCAATTGAACTGAGAGACCAGGAGTCTCTAAAAGCACCTTTTGACTATTCATGAGATACCCAGTCTTCCCATTAGAAGATCCATCAGTAAATACCACAATGGCATTTTCCAGAGGCTGCCAAGCCGTTACCTTTGGAAAAATCACTTCATGCACATTTAGAAATTTTATTAGTTTATCCTGGGGATAATGATTATCTATAGTTCCCTGAAATCCAATTTGAGCAAGCAAATTCTTTTGTGCTATGCTGCTTTAGCCAGGAGTCTTACTCCACACTAAAAGACTGAATGATAACATCTGATTCTTTGCCAAGATAAGTTAGTGCTTGTTTCCTACCAAGCACTATTATTTGTGCAACAGCTTCATAGTATGGCAAGATATTACATTTAGGAGACACCCTTTAATGGATCCACATAATAGGTGCCTTCTGCCATAATAATGCTGTAGGGGCACGAGTTGTGTTGAAAATTAATAAATGCAAAGATAAGAAATAATCTATGTAAGTAATAAATTGATTCTCAATAGCTTTTTCTACCTGCTGTAAAGCAGATAATCCTTCTTTAGTTAAAGATCTAGGAGAATTTGGATCAGAATTACCTCTAAGAATATCAAACAGGGACTTCAAGTCTCCTGTAGTAAGTTTTAGGTAGGGACGAAGCCAATTAATATCACCTAACAATTTTTGGAAATCATTTAAAGTTTTTAATTTGTCTCTACGAATAACTATCTTTTGAGGAATAACAGCTTGATCTGTAAGTGTAAAACCTAAATATATGGATACTGAGTTTGTACCTTCTCTGGGGCTACTTGCAGTCCCCTTTCAGTAAATGCAACTTGTAAATCTCTGTAACATAAAAGTACATTTTGAGGAACTTTCCCCACTATTAAGATATCATCTGTGTAGTGGGCAATATATACCATTGGCCAATTTTTCCTTATAGGATCAATGACCTGATCCACGAATTTCTGGCATAATATAGGACTATTAGCCATCCCTTGAGGAAGGACTGTCCACTGATACCTTTTCATAGGTTCCTTAAAATCTACTGATGGAACACTGAAAGCAAACCTCTCACAATCCTCTGGATACAAAGGAATAGTAAAGAAACAGTCCTTTAAATCCATAACTATTTTGTAAAATCCTTTTGGAATTGCCACTGGAGATGGTAATCCAGTCTGTAACGCTCCCATTAACACCATAGTTTCATTTACCTTTCTCAAATCTTGCAACAGTCTCCACTTACCTGACTTTTTCTTAATCACAAATATTGACGTGTTCCACAGGGAATTTGATTCTTTCAGATGTCCTGCTTCTAATTGCTACTGCACCAGCAATGAAGCTGCTTCTATTTTTTCTTGAGATAGAGACCACTGATCAACCCACACAGGGGAATTATTTATCCACTTGATTTTATCCGTATGGGGTACAGGAATGACAGTGGTCATTATAGAAAATGCTTCAAATCTTTATTATTAGAACAAGTCTAATACCCTCTGTATGTTCTAATGTTCCATTTGGACCTCTGCCTATTACCTAGCTCACTAGGGCTGCACAGAACCAGCTGCATCTGTGACAACAGATCTCTCCCCCACAGAGTTACAGGGAGATTAGACATAACATATGGCTGGATCTGCCCTGTGTTACCTTCCTCATCCCTCCAGGTTAGAAGCTTAGAGCTTCGTTTTGGGTTATTGGCATATCCAATCCCTTGGAAGTGAGTAATGGATTCCATCTGAGGCCAGTTTGAGGGCCAGCTCTGCAGTCTCATAATTGTGACATCTGCCCCTGTATCTATCAGCCCCTCAAAACTTTTTCCTTCAATAGTTAACTTGAGTTTAGGCCTATTATTTGTAATAGATTGTATCCAAAATACTTCAGGAGCACCAGAACCACCTTGTCCTGCCTCATAAGCAATATCCTTGGAGATATAGAATGCAAAGGAACTAAAACAAGCTGAAAAATTTCTTCAGAAGCAGGCACTATAATGACACTGCGTGGTGAAGAAGCCATAATTTTTATTTCTCCTTGATAATTGTGATTACCTGGGTAAATTTGTAATCCATCCACAATAACACTACCTTTGCCAATCACAAAACCCCAAGTCTCTGGAGGCAATGGCCCATAAACTCCAATAGACATAATCTTAATTCCCATATCTGGAGTTAATACTGTGTACCGTGTGGCGGATAATTCCACCCCTGCGCACCCTGGCACTGCTCTGAGGAGCTCAGATATCGTTCGTCCTGATCTGCTGGCAGTCTTGAGGCACCATGCACTGACTTTTGGTTCCAAAATGGGGCCTGGGGCCGGCCCCTGAACTCGTTTTTTGAACAAGCACAACCTTGAGTAGCTTTCTTAGACCGACCCCCTTTTGCCCACTACTTCCCTCTTTTATAGCAGTCACAAAGCCTGGGCACAGCACCTGATTGCTGTCGCTATGCATTCCCTGACCTTTTCGGACACTCACTTTTAAAATGATTATAGCTGCCACAGTGAAAACATCTTTTACCATCCTGTCGTTGTGCCAGAATTTCTGGGACCGTAGTGCCTTGCAACGCAGCCGCAATGGCTAGTCCCTGACTAAACGCTGGCCCTATATCGGCACAAAGCCATATGTAACCAGACAAGTCCATCTGACCTTTATGTGGTAAGAGAACTACCCTGCAAGTTGCGTTAGTGGTCTCAAATTCTAACTGTGTGATTAGGGAGCTATCAGTATAGGCACTTCCAAGCATCCTGCTGGCAGCTTGTTGCAGCCTAGCCATGAAATTCTGGAAAGATTCTTCTGGACCCTGCCTTACCCCAGTCAAGTTAGCATTACCTTCACCTCTAGCAGGCAGCTGTATCCAAGCCTTTCTGGCAGCTAAAGCAATTTGTGCAAACACCCCGGCAGCATCATCAATCTGTCGGGAATTTCTTTCAAATGGTCCTTCCCCACAAGCATATCCAAATTCCAGTCAGGATTACCTGACTGGGCATTCTGCATAGAGATCTTTTTACAATGTTCTCTCCACTCTGAACACCAAATCAAATAATCTCCTGGCTGTAAAATAGCTTTGCACACCATTTTCCAGTCCTGCGGTGTTAGGTTATAATCCATGATATTATCTACCAATGCTTGGGTAAACAGTGCACTAGGCCCATAATGATCAACAGCCTCCTTTAAATCCTTGATCAATTTGATGTCAAAAGCTTGGTAATATCTAAACACATCTTCATTTTGGTCTCTCCTTTCCATTACCGGAAAGGCCAGTAACCCAGAAACATCTTGCCCGTTCTCTTGAGCCTGGCGGAACACCCCCTCTAATGGCGAATGTCCCGTCCCTAGATAGCTGTCTTTACTTCTGCCTGCCTGCATTTTAAAATCCTTGAATTCTTTACTTAATTCTTGTAGTTTGATCTCAAGTTATGCTCTACTTAAGCAAGATCCAATTTGGTAACTCTCCCTTATCTGGGAGGTGCAGATCTTGTGTAAAATCGCCGTCTCTTCACTCGAGATGCGGCAAGTTTGCCTTTTATGGAAGAAATTTGGGCCAACTTGGTTATCATACTGGAACCCGATGAGGTTTGAGCCACTTCAGCTTCTGTACTCCAATCTGAGGAGCTTTCCGAACTGAAATCCGAGGAGCTTTGAGCCTCCTCAGCTACCGTACTAGAATCTGAAACTGTGGTCACCTCTGAATTTACCAGACTAATCTCACCATCTGACTGATCCTCCTTCTGCTCATGTTTCTCATTTTCAATCATAATGTCCATAACCATACCCCAAAGGCAGAGGGGAAATCCATCTACCTTATTATTAGTAAGTGCCTTTCCAATTTTCTCCCAGAATTTTTTGTTGATTTTTGTTAGACCTTCAAACCAAGGACAGTGAACTTCTATCTGCTCTGACAATTCTGCTAATGCCTTCTCTTTAACCTTTACTCCTTTAGTCTTGAGTAGCTTGTCCGCATTCTCGATAGCCACCTTAGAAATATTCACTCCCATTTCCTACTGTCAAAAAAATAAAACCCTTACGTGGATAAGAATACTAGACCAGTATATTTCCAACTTAGTCCCTGCAGCCTTCCTACACTTAATCCTGGCCAGTGCTGGCCTAGTCTCTTACCATGTGGAAATAGACATGTCCGTTCCTTGATTCCTGACTTCTTTTATAAGAGCTCTGTGTCCAACAGTATGGTCTTAGTCCATTTTTCTCGCATCTGAGCCTCACGTTGGGCGCCATTCTGTAGAGTCCGGCCAGCGGTTCTACCGGGGTCCGTGGATCCATGTAAGTTGGACTAGACCTATGGAATTAAACAGGAAGAAAAAAGACATGGAAGAACACCAAGAAAGAATGTGTCAAAGTGTTGTTTTACTTTTAGCTAAAGTGAGTATTTATATCCAGGCACTAAAATAAAACCAAAACATTTACAAACTAATAAATGCATAGTGTAAATACAGCAGCAGACACAGGGACGCCAGAGTCCTCAGGCAGAACCAACTTTCAGTCAGAAACACTGTTTATAATAAATAAATGACTTCCAGCAGAAGGCTTTGTAGAACTAGGAGCAAGTCCGTTTATGCATCTGAGAAGAGCTGCAATGTTTGTGGGCTAAAGTCTTGTACCACTGGTGGCCGACTTTCAGTTCCAGGTGCGACCCACACTTTCAGTTTTGGAACTCGGCAGAAGGAAGCTCTTAGCTTGCTAGCTTGCATTCAGGCAGAGGTGGGAGGAGGCAACAGTTCTGGGTTACCTCACTCAGGATAATATTTTCTATTTCCATCCATTTGGCTGTGAAATTCATGACATCCTTGCTTTTAATCAGTGAGTAGTATTCCATTGTGTAAATGTACCTCATTTTCTGTACTCATTCTTCAGTTAAGAGACATCTAGGATGTTTCCAGTTTTTGACTATTATGAGTAAATCTTCTATGAACATGGTCAAGCAAGAGTCCCTGTGAGATGGTGCAGTGTATTTTGGATATATGCCCAGGTATGGGTTTTGAGGTAGAACTACTACTCCCCGTCTTCTGAGAAACTGTCATATTGATTTCCAGAGTGATTGTACAAGTTTGCACTCCCACCAGCAATGGAGGAGTGTTATCCTTGTTCCACACCTTGCCAGCTGTCCTTTGATTTTTATTTTTTAATCTTAGTCATTCTGATGGGTAAAGGTAAAATCTCAGAGTTGTTTTGATTTGCATTTCCCTGATGACTATGTACTTCTCAGCCATTCAAGAACCCTCTGCTGAAAATTCTGTTTAGCTTTTTATGCCATTTTTAATTGGGTTATTTGGATTGTTGGTGTCTAATTTCATGAGTTCTGTATGTATTTTGGATATTAGTCCTGTGTTGGATATAGGATTAGTGAGGATCTTTTCCCAATCTCTAAGCTGGAATTTTGACATAGTGATGGTGTCCTTTAACTTACAGAAGCTTTTTTGCTTCATCAGGTCTCATTTATTAATTTTTGACCTTTGTTCCTGAACCATTTGTGTTCTGGTTAGTAGGTATTTCCTATACTAACAATTTTGACTCTGTTCCATTAGATTAAGTGAGTCCAGTTTTACGTTGAAGTCTTTGATCCATTTGGACTTGAGTTTTATTCAGGGTGATAAATTTGGATCTCTTTGCATTCTTTTACATGAAGACATCCAGTTAGATTTTGTTGAAGATGCTATCCATTTTCGATAGTGTAGTTTGGGTTTCTTTGTCAAAAGTCAATTGTCCACAGGTATGTGGGCTCATTTCTGGGTTTTCAATTTGCTTCCATTTACCCACTTGCTTGTTTCTACACCAATATCATGCAGTTTTTCTTGCTATTGCTCTGTAGTACAGCTTGAACTCAGGGATAGAGATACCACCAGAAGTTTTAATGTTCAGGATCCTTTTAGCTAGCCTGGTTTTTTTTGTTTTTTTTTTTGTTTGTTTGTTTTTTTTTGTTTTGTTTTGTTTTGCTTTGTTTGTTTTTTGTTTTGGGTTTTTTTTTTTTTTTAGTTTTCTCTATGAAGTTGTGAATTATTCTTTCAAGATCTGTGAGGAATTGTGTTGGAATTTTGATAGGGATTGCACTGAATCTGTAAATTGCTTTTGGTAAGATGACCATTTCCACTATATTAATCCTACTGATCCACGAGTAAGGGTGATCTTTCCATCTTCTGATATCTTTTTTAATTTCTTTCTGCAAAGACTTGAAGGTCTTCTCATATTTATCTTTCATTTGCCTGGTTCAAGTTACACCAATTTATTTTATATTATTTGTGGCTATTGTGAAGGGTATTGTTTCCCTAACTTCTTTCTCAGCCTGGTTATCACTTGTGAAGAGGATAGCTACTGATTTCTTTCAGTTAATTTTATATCCAGCCTCTTTGTTGAAAGGGGTTTATCAGCTGTAGGAATTCTCTGGTCGAATTTGTCAGGTTACTTACATATACTATCAAATCATCTATGAAGTCATATTTTGACTTCTTCCTTTCCAATTTGTTTCCTCTTGATCTCCTTTAGTTCTTTTATTGCTCTGAATGCTATAGTACTCCAAGTACTATACTGAAGAGATATGGGAAGAGTAAACAGCCTTGTCTTGTCTCTGATTTTAGTGGAATTGCTTTACATTACTCTCCCTTCATTTGATGTTGACCTTGGATTGCAGTATGTTACTGTATTGTGCTTAGGCATTCCCCTTGTATTTCTGCTCTCTATTAGACTTTTATCATGAAAGTGTGTTGGATTTTTTCAAATGCATTTTTTGGCATCTAATGAAATGATCATGTGTTTTTTCTTTCAGTTTGTTTAGATGGTGGATTATGTTAATGGATTTTCATCTACTGAAACATCCCTGCATCTCTGGCATGAAGCCTCTTAATCATGGTGGACCATATCTTTGATGTGATCTTGGATTTGCTTTGTGATTATTTCATGGAGTAATTTTGCATCAATGTTCATAAGGAATATTGGTCTGAAATTTTCTTTCTTTGTTGAGTCTATGTGATTTAGGTATCAGGGTGACTATGGCCTCATAGAATGAGTTTGACAGTGCTCCTTCTGTTACTGTTTTGTGTAATAGTTTGAGGAATATTAGCATTAGCTCTTCTTTGAAAGTATGGTAGAGGGCTGGCGAGAAGGCTCAGCAGGTAAGAGCACTGACTGCTCTTCCGAAGGTCCTGAGTTCGGATCCCAGCAACCACATGGTGGCTCACAACCATCTGTAATGAGATCAGATGCCTTCTTCTGGTGTGTCTGAAGACAGCTACAGTGAATTACACCAGAGTGAGCAGGACCAGAGCTCAATTCCCAGCAGCCACAAGATGGCTCATGGCCATCTGTACAGCTACAGCATATTCTTACACATAAAATAAATAAATAAATCTTAAAAAAGAAAGAAAGAAAGAAAGTCTGGTAGAATTCTGCACTAAAACCATCTCATTTATGGCTTTATTTTTTTGTCTGTTGTTTGAGAAAATTAATGACTGCTTCTATTTCTTTAGGAATTATAGGACTATTTTGATAGTTTATCTGATCTTGATTTAGCTTTACCTTTAGTAATTGGTGCCTGTCTAAAAAAATCATCCATTTCATTTAGATTTTCCAAATTTGTAGAGTAGAGATTTCAAAGACCTAATGATTCCTTTTGAATTTCCTCAGTTGTTATGTCTCCCTTTTCATTTCTGATTTTGTTAATTAGGGTGCTGTCTCTGCCTTTTAGATAGTTTGACTAAGTCTTTGTCTCTCTTGTTGATTTTCTCAAAGAACCAGCTCTTGGTCTCATTGATTCTTTTTCATTGTTGTTGTTTTGTTTTGTTCTCTTTGTTTCTAATTGATTGATTTCAGTCCTGAGTTTGTTATTTCCTGTAGACTATTCCCCCTGGGTGTGTTCCCTTCTTTTTATTTTTTCTAAAGCCTTCCAACATACTTTTAATTCCTTAGTATGAGAACTTTCCAATTTCTTTCTGAGGGTACGTACTGTCATGGTATTTCCTCTTAACATTGCTTTTATAGTGTCCCATAAGTTTGGGTATGCTGTGCCCTTATTTTCTTGGAATTCTTGAAAGTCTTTAATTTCTGTCTTTATTTCTTCCCTGACCTGGTGATCATTGAGTAGAGAGTTGTTCAGTTTCCATGAATGTATAGGTTTTCTGTTGTTTCTGTTGTTGCTGAAGTCCAGCTTTAATCCATGATGATCTGATAAGATGCATGGGGTTTAGTCTCTGGAAGGGCTGGATGGTCCAATTAGTTGATATCATTCTTCCTATGGGGTTTGCAATCCCCTTCAGCTACTTCAGTCCTTCCCCTAGCTCTTCCATTGGGGTCCCCATGCTCAGTCTAAAGGTTGACTGCATATGCATCCGTATTTGTCAGGCTCTGGCAAAGCCTCTCAGGAGACAGCTATATCAGACTTCTGTCAGCAAGTACTTCTAGGCATTCATAATAGCGCGTGGGTTTGGTGTCTGTATATGGGATGGATTCTCAGGTGAAGAAGTCTTTGCATTCCCTTTCCTTCAGTCTCTGCTCCACACTTTGTTTTCCCTTTAGACAGGAGAAATTCTGGGTTAAAAATTTGGAGATGAGTGGGAGGACCTATCCTCCCCCGCCAACTTGGGGCCTTGCTTAAACTCTGGATATGGTCTCTATAGGTTCTGTCTCCCTGTTGATGGGTATTTCAGTAATGTCATCCTCATTTCTGGTAGCCTCTTGTTTTCCTGGCATTTGGGATTTTCCGATGGCTACCCCTATTTCTCCAATCCCTATTACCACACACTTCTTTTCAATTTCCTGAACTTCTGTATATCATTCCTGTCTCTCCCATTTTTTGTCCATGTCTTCCCTTTGGATAGGAACATTTCTGGATTGAAAACTTTGAGATAGGTGGGTGGCCCCTTCCCTCAACTGGGGACAATGCCTATATACTGGAGGTGGTCTCTAGAGGTTGCATTTCTCCTTTGTTGTGTATTTTGGCTAAAGTCAACCCCATTGGTTTCAGGGAGCCTTTCACATGGAGATATCTATGGTTCCAGACATATATGTAGCAGAGGATGGCCCTACCTGACATCAATCAAAGGGGATGTTCTTGGTCTTGTGGAGGTTTAATGCCCCAGCATCAGGGGATACTAGAGCAGTGAGGTGGGTGTGGGTGAGTGGGTAGAGAAGCACCCTCGTAGAGGCAAAGAAGAAGGGAGAGGACAGATGGGATATGGGGGTTTGTGAAGGGGTAACCAGGAAGGGGGATATCATTTGAAATGTAAATGGATAAAATGATTAATAAAAAATTTAAAAATAAAAATGAAAGAAAAAAGTAGGAAGGGACACGTGAGGAAGAGATGAAGAACAAGCAGAAGATAGCACACAAAAAAGAGGAGTAGGAGAATAAAATAAACTCAGATAATTTGTTTCTAAGTAGTACCTCTTAAAACTTCTTAAATAACTTAAAACAGCATTTCAGTACTCCTTAGCAGAGAAAACCCTGAAATTTTGTAGCAGATTTTCACACTTGTTCTTTATAGACAATGTCCAAAGAAAAACTGAAATTTGAACCTTTGAAATTGGATAGCATGACTGTAAATTCAATTTTTTTTTTTTTTTTTTTTTTTGGTTTTTCCGAGACAGGGTTTCTCTGTGTAGTTCTAGCTATCCTGAAACTCCCTCTGTAGACCAGGCTGGCCTCGAACTAAGAAATCCTCCTGCCTCTGCCTCCCAAGTGCTGGGATTAAAGGTGTGCGCCACCACTGCCCGGCTAAATTCAATTTTTTAAAGGCTCATTTTTTTAAAAAAAATGTAAACTTTAACTTAAAAGTAAATAAAATAATTATTAGAAAAATGAATTATTAGAATTATCAGTCACAGTTACCTTGTGACTGATTATATGGTCAATTTTGGAAAATGATATTTGAGGTACTGAAAAGAAGATATATTCTTTTGTGATTGGGTGGAATGTTCTTTAAGTATATCTTGAATTATAACCTCCATTATTTTCATTATTTCTCTGTTTAGTTTCTGTCTCTATGACCTTTCTACTGGTGAGAGTGGGGTGCTAAAGTCTCCCACTATTAATGGGTGGGGCTAAATGTGTGATTTAAGCTTATTAATGTTTCTTTTACAAATGTGCCCTTATACATGGACATAGATTTTAAATTCCTATTGCTGAAACACCACATACTTTATATACAAAACTTGGAGGAACCAAGATTATCTGATCTGGAAGTCTTTACCCTGAGGGCTACTCTCACAATATTGAAATGCACTGTGCAAACTGGCAATGGAGAAAGGCAATCAATAGAACTGCTATGCACCTATAAAGCCAGTGAATCACAATAATAATCAGTTCAGAAAGATATCCCCAATTATGCATTGTTTTATCTTGGAGGTAACCAACAGCTATATAATTAGACTCGATGCCTTTGTAATATGAGGGAATTCAGCTTGGTAGTATAAACCTAGACAACTACCCCAGGCTAGGAAGGTCATAGACTTTAGAAGTATGTACTACTGCCATTTCTCTATATCAATATAATTTCTAGCCAAATTCTAAATAGTTATTCTTACTCCTTAAAGAAGCTTCTTCTTCAGAGTATACAGAGGTTACAATAGAGGAGCATAACTGTTAAAAGTACAAACAATAAGCTATGATGAGTTTCCCAGCCCTAGTTTTAACAATGTAACAGCTACATACACTGTTCTGGGAAATTTGCAGAGGAGGGGCAGAAAGACTGTCAAAGACAGCAGGTCGATGGTGGCGCACGCCTTTAATCCCAGCACTTGGGAGGCAGAGGCAGGTGGATTTCTGAGTTTGAGGCCAGCCTGGTCTACAGAGTGAGTTCCAGGACAGCCTGGGCTACACAGAGATACCCTGTCTCAAAAAACAAAAACAAAACAAAACAAAAGACTGTCAAAGACAGAATACTAAAATGACCACATCTAGACTCTTCTAGACATGACAAGGAGGCTGTTGCACCCACAAAACCTCAATAATATGGTTTCCAAGACCAGACTTACCCATTGGAAATAGCAGTCATATATGATGACATACCAAAACGTGTATGTGTGTATGTAGTTTCCTATAGGGGTGGAATGGGGAGCTGCAGCTGGTCCAGTAGGGAGAACCTTTGGCTTGACTGTGGTGGTCTGGAGCTTAGCTTGGTTGGGAGTGCACAGAGGCCTTCTACAGGAGATTAGATGTCAGCTCTATAGGCACAGGCTTTCTCCATGGCTCCCCATGGCAGATCCTGATGAAAAGAGGCAGTTCATGGTTTTACAGCATTTATTGTCATGGAGGAAAGTGGATGTGTAAAACCATACCCCACTTCTCAGGGTAGGCTTTAGATTGAATATCTTTTTCAGGGAGAAATATCTGGAAAGGAAGCTTATTGGCTAAGCCCTCCAGACTTCTAGCTACCTCATTATAATGGAGATCTGGGGAGAACATTTGAAATGTAAATAAAGAAAATATCTAATAAAAAAAGAAAAAATATTGATATCTGTCTTGAGCCTATGTGACCACAGGCCATGTCCTCTTCATATTGAGTGGCTTAGGGCATTGCCTTTATGTGAATGATGGCCACAAATCTATGGGGGGATGTGTTGCAGCTAGTGACAGGGGTCTTGTACCTGGAAACAGATGAAGCACCTACCGTCCCTCCAGGGTCTCCAGGGCTTTTAACTTTAGCTCAACTGGGAAATAAGCTACTCTTCATGGTCCCACAGTTTCCTATAATATTAATTAAAAATACTAACTAAAAAGATAATCATGAGGAGCAGGCATGAGAGAAACTAGAGAAAAAGGAAAGGGAGGGCATAATGATCAAAGTATTCTATTTACATATGAAATTCGCATACATTTTAAATTTAAAAGAAAAAGAATTATAAGTCAAAATAAACCTTTCCTTCTTACATTGTTAACCCTCAAATAACTTGAGAAAATTAGAGAGGCCTGGGATTCCCAAATACAGTTAAGTCCAGAACCTAAATGAATAGTTTATGACTATTATTATGATCTTGCCCTTCTTTAGGGCAGCTCCATCAAAGAGTGAGTTACAACAGAGGGTGAGATATTTAGAGTTAATAGTGTACATGTATACACAGAAACCTCCAGCTGGACCCTCTTAACTCTCCCAGGAGAACACAGGATAACCCATAGCCAAAGGGAATTGTTGAAGTAACCTTTTCCAGAACCAATAGGAAGAGGAAAGTTTTGGGCTTCATATCCCACGTGGAAAATCTGTACTTTCTCTTCCATGGGGGACTGAAAGAAAATAAAAATGACAGGATGTATAGTGGATGCCAGTCCAGAATGTTATCAAGGAGCCACAGAGTCTGATGACAGGTCTTCCTCTAATACCTGTGTATGTTGGGAAACGCAACTCTGAGCATCTGTCTCTCTTCTGTAAAGGAAGGTTTTTCTCATTTCAAGAACCCAGTAACTCCATGGAATTCTCCATTCACATAACTAAAAGTACCCCTAACTTTTCTCTTCTAAAATTGGCAGAGATTTGAAAAATAGGTATACCTATTGTATACCTTGTGTACCTTATAAATGAGGTCAAAACAAAGCTATGGCTGTTCCTTACAGAAAAATCCAAACTGATTAATTTAGAATGGAGTCCAGAAACCAGGGAAACAAATAAAGGCTCACTCTTTTATACTCAACCTCATGGAATGATTTGTTGTCTTTGCTATGGGTGGATGCGGACATCTGCTCTAAGAGGAGAACTATAGAGATTGACTCTGTCCTTAACTGCAGAAAGAAGTGAAGGGGATACTCAGGGTTAAGTGTTCAGGCTACTACTCTGAACACTGCTCCGCTTCTCTTCTCCCTGAGCAAGCCAGAAGAGCAGGAATGCATGATCACAGTGCTCTGCTGCTCTGCTGCCCCAGTGATGTGTACAAATGTATGCAGTAATGTTCTTTTCAAGTAGATTAAGTGAAAGGAAAGGTTTAACAGAGTCTCAGCAATTTTGCTAAGATCTCACTGGCAAACAGCCATAAAAAGAAGTTTTGAGGGAGGAAAAAGTTGATGTTTGCAGTCTGCTGCAGGGCACGTCCAAAGCAGCAGAAGAGACCATAGACCTGGCTGAGGATTACTGTGGCTTAACTAGCTTCCCTGGGGAATGTTGGACCCGATATTATCTAGAAATTGGAAGGAAAATGGTGAGTGGCTAACACTCCTAAACAGGTATATAGTGTTTTCATATTCAAAGCTCTTTAATGTTACCCTTAGGAGCCTTGTGAGATAAGAGAAAAAGTGATTATACCCCCAGTTTGTGAAAGGGAGAATCAAAGCCGAAGGGTCAGGCAATTTGCAAAGAAAATAATTGGAGTTACTGTCCAACCAACATTGGGCCTCAGGGGTTCCTCGAACTAAAGTCAGAGCTCAGGAAAATGAGACCCAGAACTTGTGTCTGAGAAGCTTATATCAAGAAAACAAGGAGGCAAGCACAATCTCATAATTAAAAGTGACTGGACAAAACTCAGGCATGCCGAGGAGCAAAGGAGCTGCTTCGTAGCTAAAAAGCAAGTAAATGACACTTCAGTAAACATTAAATTAACTTCTAAGACTTTATTTTGAAGGCATGTTGCCATTTATGGACATCAGCTATGCACTGTAAGAAACTAGAAATTAGAATCCAGAAATCTCTAAATGCTCGAATTTATCATTGAAGAATAGTTGCAGAATATTAGAGGAGCTACAATTAATTTGAATTAAAAAAAATTAGATACCACATTTTTCTTTCATATCTAATGTATTTTTGTTTCTACCTTCAACTCATCATTATTTTCTCTACAATGCTACAAATGAAATTAGATTTTTATTCCTAAATGGTGTTCTCTAACTCAAAGATCACCAGAAATTTACAAAATATATTGCAGGAGCTCCTAATGTTAGCCCCAGGAGACTTTACCATGAACATGGATGTATTCAGTCTGCTCTTGAGAAGAATACATTCAGAACAGTACTTTCAAATACAAACACACACACACACACACACACACACAGAGAGAGAGAGAGAGAGAGAGAGAGAGAGAGAGAGAGAGAGACCATGGAGGTAGAGATTGAAGTGACTACACATCAATGAGTGTTGGCTGCCAGAAGAATCTGAAGAGACAAGAGAACAGACCACTTCTGGTGCCTAGTGAGGAAGCATCATAAGACTGCTAACATTTTAGTGAAACTGATTTCCCAAGTTCTGGTCCCTATATTGTTTCACTCATCCAAGTGGTGAAATTTTATACCTTCCATAATCCCATAACCTTTAACCTTAACTGTCCTATCATGTGATATAACATAGTCAGAGACTCCAGGACTGAAAATTTAAAATTTGACAAGTGACACCATTCCCCCTCCAATAATCTTTGAACTCATCAACTCGATGTGTCTGGACCTTCCATCACTCCTTTCTTAAAGCTCATTGCACCCCACCCCTTGCATTTATAGGGTGTAGCTCAGTGACTTAGGACACAGGTTGATACAGCTAAAGTGTATCTACTTTAGCAATCACAGGTACTGAATCTGGTCCTCAATCTAATTTTCTCACCAGTGAGAAGTAGAATTTTATTGGTACATTGAACTGATTAAATGATCTTTGTCATGCAAAGTTCTTAGAGTATCACTTTGCAGATGATGAGCCCTTAATGATGTTCAAAGTATCTTCTCCATCTTCACCAGCATCCTCAGCATTGGTATCTTTTCTATCTCCACCATCATCCTCAACATCAGTATCTTCTCTATCTCCACCAGCATCCTCGACATCAGTATCTTCTCTATCTCCACCAGCATCCTCAGCATCCGATGGGTGGTACAAGAGTACCATTTCTCAGTGACAAAATGGTAAGAAGCAGTGGCTTTCACAGTAATCACAGATTGTCCATGGCTGTGTGCACTGTTGCTTCTCTCTGTGGGTCTCATTAGATGCATGCGAATGGCAACGCTCAGTTTACCTGGACTTGACAGTACAAGATGGCCTTATGGGGTAATAACCTGATCACAGCAAAGCTGTCCTCAAAGAGATTTTCTGAGGCTTTTTGTCTCACAGTCTCAGGCTCAAGTTTACCTGTCACTTCTATCACATTGTGTTGATCAAAGCACCCATATATACTTTAAAAAGTGGCAAGATACATTCTACTTCCTCATGGATGTGTCACTTTTCATAGAGGTATTTATGGAGTGAGAATAATAATTTAAGGTCATTACTTTCAACCTACCAGGATTAGTTTTAGGAGAAGATTTCTAGGTTTGAACTTTAGCTAATGCACAAACTTGGGAAAATCTTGTAACTTTGAGAATAGTAATGGTATCTCTGGGCCTTTTACATGCCAAATGTTGTGCTAGGATCTTCCAGGAAAGACAAGAATATCCTCTCTGCCCTCAGGAATTTATCTTGAAGGGTTGTTTTGGTGATAAATAGGCAATGAACATAAATCATAATAGTGCAATTCTTGAAGGTGTCTGATATGTAGCTATCACTTATAAAATAAGTGGTTATTACTATTATTATTCAACATTCACAAGAATGTCCTGATTTCATTTATAAATGAGAGTGGGAGACATGCTGTCTTTAATAATCTGTTTGGACATCATAACAGAATTCGTAGATTGGATGTCCTGGGTAAGAGAAATTCAGTTCACACAATTTTAGAAACTGGGAAGTCTAAGATTAAGGTTTCAGAAAAGTGGGTTTCATTTTAAGACTTCTACTGTGGCTCTAATAGCCTCTTTATATGTGCACAAGAAGAGGAGATGGAAAAGAAAGGAAGAAGAGGTGAGGGGAGGGGAGGGAAAAGGAAAGGAGAGAAGAAAAGAGTAGAGAGGTGGGGAAAGAGAGGGGAGAAGGAAATTCTGGTATCACTGTATGAGGTCAGTAGGAATATTACTGGAGCCTTGACACTTAAGAACCCCATCCATATTAAATTTGCTACTAAAGCAGACATCTCCAAATGCCTGCATGTTCGCATTAGGGCTTCAACATATGCGTTTTACAGGGCCATGGTGTTCATTCTATAATACCACCCAAAGCCTCCTTCCTCTTCTTGACCCATAGAGTAAAATACTCAGATGCACTCCCTCTAGAGGCCTAGAATTGATTTTACAGCATTGAATCAGAGCCATCTTTTAAGTAAACATTTATAATCAGAACTGGATGTATGCATATAACCCCCATTTTCTTCTATAAATGCAATAGCATGCATAGGGTACAATTACCATAGCCATAAACATACAATGTACCAAATCACTCTTAAACAAGGACAGGTGTTTAAATGCCGTTCACTGTCCGGGAAATGAAGAAGCCTGGATAATAACTTCAGTCTCAGACAGAGCTTTATTTTTTTTTGTTCGAAGGCTTATTGTAAATCCTCAGTGTCAGAATGAAGCAGTATTAAAGAGAAGTGAACTAGGACTCCAACCACCTGGCTTATAGACCCAGCATTAGCACTAACAAGCTCTGTGACCCAAAGTAAGCTACTTAACCTCACATAGACTCCATCTCGGTGCACAGTGAGATGATGAGATTGCTTAGTGTTTTGTACAGTATTTCAGAGTGCTCTAGGGTAACAGAGACCTAATAGCTGAAGAGCCTTCAACATCTGTCTCAGCCAAGCACCCCTCCCTTGTTTCAATCTCATAGATGTGTTCATGGATTTTGTTTCCCCCCCC
>JADRCC010159363.1:0-17010 GCA_019843855.1 Hylomyscus alleni
TAAATAAGGCTGCTATGAACATAGTGGAGCATGTGTCCTTATTACATGCTGGAGCATCTTCTGGGTATATGCCCAGGAGTGGTATAGTTGGGTCCTCTGATAGTACTATGTCCACTTTTCTGAGAAAATATCAAACTGATTTCCAGAGTGGTTGTACCAGCTTGCAATCCCACCAGCAATGAAGTAGTGTTCCTCTTTCTCCACAACCTCCCCAGCATCTGCTGTCACCTGAGTTTTTTATCCTAGCCATTCTGACTGGTGTGAGGTGGAATCTCAGGGTTGTTTTGATTTGCATTTCCCTGATGACTAAGGATGTTGAACATTTCTTTAGGTGCTTCTCAGCCATTTGTTATTCGTCAGTTGAGAATTCTTTGTATAGCTCTGTAACCCATTTTTTAATAGGGTTATTTGTTTCTCTGGAGTCTAACTTCTTGAGTTCTTTGTATATATTGGATATTAGCCCTCTATCAGTTATAGGATTGGTAAAGATTTTTTCCCAATTTGTTGATTGCCATTTTGTCGTATCGACAGTGTCTTTTGCCTTACAGATGCTTTGCAACTTTACTACATTTGTCAATTCTTGATCTTAGAGCATAAGCTATTGGTGTTCTGTTCAGGAAATTTTCCCCTGTGCCTATGTGCTCGAGGCTCTTCCCCACTCTCTTTTATATTAGTTTGAGTGTATCTGGTTTTATGTGGAGGTCCTTGATCCACTTGGACTTGAGCTTTGTACAAGGAGATAGGAATGGATCGATTTGCCTTCTTCTACATGCTAACTGCCAGTTGAGCCAGTACTATTTGTTGAACATTCTGTCTTCTTTCCACTGGATGTTTTTAGCTCCTTTGTCAAAGATCAAGTGGCCATAGGTTTGTGGGTTCATTTTTGGATGTTCAATTCTGGGTGATCTACCTGCCTGTCATTGTACCAATACCATGCAGTTTTTATCACAATTGCTTTGTAGTACAGCTTAAGGTCTGGGATGGTGATGCCACCAGAGGTCCCTTTATTGTTAAGAATAGTTTTGGCTATCCTGGGATATTTGTTATTCCAGATGAATTTGCAGATTGCTCTTTCTAAGTCTGAAGAATTAATTGGAATTTTGATGGAAATTGCATTGAATCCGTAGATTGCTTTCAGCAAGATGGACATTTTTACTATATTCATCCTGCCAATCCACTAGCATGAGAGATCTTTCCATCTTCTGAGATCTTCAATTTATTTCTTCAGAGACTTGAAGTTTTTATCAAACACATCTTTTACTAGCTTAGTTAGAGTCACACTAAGGTATTTTATATTATTTGTAACTACTGTGAAGGGTGTTGCTTCCCTAATTTCTTTCTCAGCCTTTTATCCTTTGTGAAGAAGAAGGCCACTGATTTGTTTGAGTTAATTTTATATCCAGCTACTTTGCTGAAGTTGTTTGTCAGCCCTCTGGTGGAGTTTTTGGGGTCACTCAAGTATACTATCATATCATCAGCAAATAGTGATAATTTGACTTCTTCCTTTCCAACTTGTATCATTTTGATCCCCTTTTGTTGTCTAATTGCCCTGGCTAGGACTTCAAGTACAATATTGAATAGGTAAGGAGAGAGTCTAGTCCCTAATTTTAGTGGGATTTCTTCAAGTTTCTCTCCATTTAATTTGATGTTGGCTACTGGTTTGCAGTATATTGCTTTTACTATGTTTAAATATGGGCCTTGAATTTCTGATATTTCCAAGACTTTTATCATGAAGGGATGTTGGATTTTGTCAAATTCTTTCTCAGCATCTAATGAGATTATCATATGGCTTTTTTCTTTGAGTTTGTTTTTATAGTGATTACATTGATGGATTTCCGAATATCGAACCATCCCTGCATTCCTGGGATGAAGCCTACTTGATCATGATGGATGATCATTTTGATTTGTTCTTAGATTTGGTATGTAAGAATTTTACTGATTAGTTTTGCATTGATATTCATAAGGGAAATTGGTCTGAAGTCTTCTTTCTTTGTTAGGTCTTTGTGTGGTTTAGGTATAAGAGCAATTGTAGCTCTGTAGAATGAATTCGGCAGAGTACCTTCTGTTTCTATTTTGTGGAATAGTTTGAGGAGCATTGGTATTAGGTCTTCTTTGAAGATCTGATAAAACTGCACTAAACCCATCTGGCTCTGGGCTTTTTTTCATTGAGGGACTATTAATGACTGTTTCTATTTCATTAGAAGATATGGGATTGTTTACATCATTGATCTGATCTTGATTTAACTTTGATACCTGGTATCTGTCTAGAAAATTGTCCATTTCATACAGGTTTTCCAGTTTTGTTGAGTATAGGCTTTTATAGTAGACTCTCATGATTTTTTGGATTTCCTCAATGTCTGTTGTTATGTCTCCCTTTTCATTTCTGACCTTGTTAATTAGGATAATGTATCTGTGCCCTCTACTTAGTCGGGCTAAGGGTTTATCTATGTTGTTGATTTTCTCAAAGAACCAGCTCCTGGCTTGGTTGATTCTTTGTATAGTTCTTTTTCTTTCTATTTGGTTGATTTCAGCCTTGAGTTTGATTATTTCCTGCCTTCGACTCTTTTTGGGTGAATTTGTTTCTATTTGTTCTAGAGCTTTCAGATGTGCTGTCAAATTGCTGGTATATTCTCTCTCCAATTTCTTTTTTGTAGGCTCTTAAAGCTAAGAGTTTTCCTCTTAGGACTACTTTCATTGTGTCCCATAAGTTTGGGTATGTTGTGGCTTCATTTTCATTAAACTCTAGAAAGTTTCTAATTCTTTCTTTATTTCTTCTTTGACCAAATTATCAATGAGTAGAGTGTTGTTGAGCTTTCAGGTGTGTAGGCATTCTATTGTTTATGTTGTTATTGAGGAGCAGCCTTAGTCCATGGTGATCTGATAGGATGCAAAGACTTATTTCAATCTTCTTGTATCTGTTGAGGCCTGATCTGTGACCAATTATATGGTGAATTTTGGAGAAGGTACCATGAGATGCTGAGAAGAAGCTATATCCTTTTGTTTTAGGATAAAATGTTCTATAGCTGTCTGTTGAATCCATCTGCTTCATAACTTCTCTTAGTCTCACTGTGACTTTGTTTAGTTTCTGTTTCCATGATCTGTTCATTGCAGAGAGTGGGGTATTGAAATCTCCCACTATTATTGTGTGTGGTGCAATGTGTGCTTTGAACTTTAGTAAAGTTTCTTGTATAAATGTAGATACCCTTGAATTTGGAGCATAGAAGTTCAGAATTGAAAGTTCATCTTGATAGATCATACCTTTGATGAATATGAAATGTCCCTCCTTATCTTTTTTAATCACTTTAGAGTGAAAGTCGATTTTATTCGATATTAGAATGACTACTCCAGCTTTTTTTGGGGGGGCACCATTGGCTTGGAGGATTGTTTTCCATCCTTTTAATCTGAGGTAATGTCTGTCTTTGTCACTTAGGTGGGTTTCCTGTATGCAACAAAATGTTGGGTCCTGTTTATGTACTCAGTCTGATAGTTATGTCTTTTTATTGGGGAATTGAGTCCACTGATATTAATAGATATTAAGGAAAGGTAATTGTTGCTTCCTGATATTTTTGTTGTTCAAGTTGAAAATCTGTTCATGTGGCTATCTTCTTTAATTTTGTTAGAAGATTACTTTTTTGCTTTTTCTAGGATGTAATTTCCCTACTTGTGTTGAAGTTTTCCATTTATTAGCCTTTGAAGGGCTGGATTTATGGAAATATATTGTGTAACGTTGGTTTTGTCATGGAATACTTTGGCTTTTCCATCTATGGTAATTGAGAGTTTTGCTGGGTATAGTAGCCTGGGCTGGCATTTGTGTTCTCTTAAGGTCTGTATGACATCAACCCAGGATTTCATAGTCTCTGGCGAGAAGTCTAGTATAATTCTGATAGGCCTGCCTTTATATGTTACTTGACCTTTTTCCCTCACTGCTTTTAATATTCTTTCTTTGTTTTGAGCATTTGGTGGTTTTTTTTTTTTTTCTGTAGAAACAGAATTTATTTCCAGAATATTCTCACATAACAAAACCAACTATAGCATGTGGGTGCACATGCCCAGGGGTGGGCAGGGAAGAGCTGCAGGTGGCTCTAGGGTGTCACCTATGGTGGGCACTTCACTCCATCTCCATGCTACTCTGAGATGGGGTAGAGGCCAGGGGCCCAGACAGTTTGGCATGATACTGGCACACAGCCCTGTGTGGAGGCCTGGGGACTCAGTGACTTGGCTGGTAACAAGTCACAAGGAAGACTATTGAGTCCAGTGTCATCGGAGGGACTGTGGACATTCCAAGACTCAGTCTGGCTCTCCTGGCAAGGCCACAGCTGCCCCGAGAAGGCAGAAGGTGTGGGGAGAAGCACAGGTCTCTCTAAGGCACAGATCTGTCCCAAAAGTCCTGTAGCTGGGGGTATGGCCTGCCAGGCAGCAAAGCCTGTTCCTCTCCTCCAGTTGCCCACAGAGAGGGAGGGGGTCTCCTGGCAGCCAGAACACCCTCAACCAAGTGGATCAGGGCCTGCAAGTGGGCAGAGGTCTACTCAGGATCCTGGGTGGTGGAGGGGACAGCAGGTTGTCACTGTCCTAAGGGATGGGACAAGGAAGTAGCAGGGCCCAGAGGAGCACAAGTATGGTGGATGGCAGAGCAGAGGATTCAGGCACAACTGCCATACTCCTGACTGTCCACTCACCCATCTACACAAGCGCTTGGGGTTTGGCTTTATACATCTCAGCAACACAAAGGACAAGAGCTTGGAGGTTGAGGCCTCTCCTTGCACAGGCTGGGGCTTCCTACCCTCTTAACCCAGCCACGCTCTGGTAGGATGGCAGTGGACAATGGCTGTTGGGCAGTGCTTGCTGAGGGCTTGGGCAAGAGATGAACACGGGCCAAAGACCTCCTGGGACACTTGGGAGATGCTCAGGCCTCAGGACCAAGGGTGATGGCAGGAGACAGAGCCATGGTGCTGGGGCCAGCCAGCCGCCTAGGGCCAGTGGCCTCCACTGGACGAGTAGCTGGGGACGGTGGGGTACTCAGGCAGGTTGTTCCCAGAGAAACTGTTAAACTGGGCCTCCCTCGATGGTGGGTTCCTCCAGGTACCAGCGCTCCACTCTGTCTGTGCCTTCTGGAGACTTCCGCCAGCTCCACGGTAGATCCTGTGCACCTTCACAATAGCGAAGGCCATCACAAGGGCGGACAAAGAAAACATGATGGCCGGGATCAGCATGACCACAGCAGCCCCAACACTGGTCCCAAAGAATCCAATGGCTGCCAGCCAACCACACGCTCCCCAGCCCGAGAAGCCAATGGCCTGAATGACAGTCAGCACAAACTGGGCTCCAAAGATGAAAAAGAATGTCATGAAGTTAAAGGAGCTGTCGGCTCGGAAGGCCTTGTACGCAGGCCGGAACCAGCACACATAACTGCAGGGAGTGAAGATAACCAGCCAGAGCAAGGCTAGGCCAAAGTTGACACCGGCTCCACCTGCAATCCACCAGGCCAGGCAGGCCACCAGGTTTACACCCAGAGTGGCACAGTAAACTGGTGCTCCACGGGGATCTCATCAGAGAAGTCCTGGTAGAAGCAAGGCTTCAGTGGTAGGAAGTGAGGCAGCGGGGGGAAGTTGTTCTCCTTTCCTGCCATTTCTGTATCAGCTGACCTGGCACCCAGGCAGAAGGGGCCACCTGACAGACGCCCGCGCGAACACCACGCTTATCCAAGTCCTAGCAACCGGGCCGCCACCTGGTGTTTTGACTATTCTGTGGCAGTAGGAATTTCTTTTCTGGTCCAGTCTATTTGGAGTTCTATAGGCTTCTTGTATGTTCATTGTGCATCTCTTTCTTTAGGTTAGGGAAATTTTCTTCTATAATTTTGCTGAAGATATTTACTGGCCCTTTAAGCTGGAGGTCTTCACTCTCTTCTATACCTATTATCCTTAGGTTTGGTCTTCTCACTGTGTCCTGGATATCCTGGATGTTTTGGGTTAGGAGCTTTTTGCATTTTGTATTTTCTTTGACTGTTGTGTCAATGTTTCCTATGGTATCTTCTGCACCTGAGATTCTCTCTTCTATCTCTTCTATCTCTTGAATTCTGTTGTTGATGCTTGCATCTATGGTTCCTGACTTTTCCTTTTTCTATCTCTAGAGTTGTCTCTCTTTGTGATTTCTTTTTTTTTTTTTTCTTTTTTTTTTTTTTTTGGATTTTTTGAGACAGGGTTTCTCTGTGTAGCTCTGGCTGTCCTGGAACTCACTCTGTAGACCAGGCTGGCCTCGAACTCAGAAATCCGCCTGCCTCTGCCTCCCAAGTGCTGGGATTAAAGGCGTGAGCCACCACCGCCCGGCTCTTTGTGATTTCTTAACTATTTCTACTTCCATTTTTAGGTCTTGGCTGGTTTTGTTAAGTTCCTTCACTTGTTTGGTTGTGCTTTCCTGTAATTCTTTAAGGGATTTTGTGTTTCCTCTTTAAGGACTTCTACTTGTTTGTGTTCTTCTGTAGTTCCTTGGACAGATAGTGTGAACAATAGCAATCTACTATAGAGATAAGATTTTTCTGTTATGTCCTAAAAATGGAATCATTTTCTCCATATCCTTTTGAAGGAAGAATCATCAAAACAATTTCTTTTAAAGATATTGAAAACTACAGGGAACTTATAAAATATTGTTCCTATACACTTAGCCTAAAATTTTAGTCTTCAACATTCTGACTATGCTATTTTAAACATTTCATTTAGAAAAAAAGAGAAAACATAATATCATTATTTTGTATTATGTTTTGTCATATTTAAATATTATATAGCTTGTAATGTGAGCCTGAATGCAATATCAGTTCTTAAGGAAGCACTGGAGTAGAATAAGTGACAAGACACAGTGAACTGAATGGTATGGAAAGTATATGTCTAAGGAGCCAGGACAGAAAGCAAATGTCATAGTTTAGCTTTTGTGGAATAAGATAAGAAATGAGGAATGCAAGATGACTGCTGTACTGGAATGATTACAATGCTATATGGAGACTTACTAAAAATTCTAAAGCATTGTCCATAATTAATAGATTTGCAAATGGAAGCAGGAAGGTAAGGGTTTAGAAATTATATTTGGCTAAATCACAAGTAAATAGAGGCATGACTGATGATCTATCTACCTATCTATCTATCATCTATGTATCTATCTATGAATTATATATAATTTCTTTATAAAAATGAATATAAGAAATTTTAATATAAAGTATAAAATTTGTTATATATTCAGTCAAAACAATTTCAAATTATTTTTATTAAGCTCATTTCTTCTGTTTTCGAAATCTACAACCTAATATAGACAACACAATAAAACTTTCAGATCTTCATTGTATAGAGAAAAAAAATAACAGAACTTATGAAATAGATTTTATTGCATAATTAATTTCTTCTAGTATAAAATAATAGCTCCAGAGACTGTCACATTTTCACAAAGTAGTATAGAATTTATTAATATAATTTGTTGAATAAAAGAATGATTGACCCCAGTGAATTATGAATTTAAATGTTGAAATTTCCCTACGTTGGAAGGACATATAAGAAGGAGATTTGCCTCAGTTTTGTGAAAATAATCACTTGAAAGCCAATCACTTCACTTTAGTGTTTCATTATGAAGTGATGGTAAATGCCTTCCATGTAAAAATTAAATTTCCATGAACAAAAGAAGTTTCTGAATTTTACCCATCCTCTCTAGAAATTGTCTTAGTAGAGTTAAGGAAGTCAAGAAATTCCTGAGCCTTTTTACCTCAACACTGGATAGAATGATTTTATTTGTTTATAATTCATTTATGTCATTCTTACAAAATAGTTCACACTCTTCCATTTTGCTTCTGGCAAACTAATTAAGAATTGAGTTGGCCAAAACAGGGATCTCTTCAAAAGAGTTCTGCAGCTTTTAAAATGTTCAATGAATTTCATACTATAGTAAGACAGCAAAAATGTGTCAGTCTCAACTCCAGCATACAGGCATAATTCATATAATTTTGAAAAACTTGCACAGTTTTCCATCCATAATCCTATTCTTCAAAGTGAGAGCTCAGCAAAAATAGATCCTATTTTCAGGAACAGCTGTAATGGTTATAGAAAGCCTTTGATTGAGTCAAACAGCTAATGCCTGGGAGTGCTCTATTACTGTGTGTACTCCTTTAATGATGTCCTTTCTGTCTCCTATTTTTGAACTTAGAGTTTTATTCTCCTCATATTAAGACAACAAAGTTAAGCAAATTTCCCCAAAAGTTGTAATCTTTGGTATCTGATTTTACTATTGCTCTCCTAAGAAGTTTTTATGAGAGTCAAGTGCCATCTCTGTGTCCCACTTCAGTAAAGCATTGAAAACTGTCATAATGATTAAAATTGACATCTGATAGATACTTGTTGAGTGGAAATGTAGTTAGTAGCAAAAGATGGTGGAGATCCTGGGCTCTATCTCCAGTACTGACCCTACTGACTACCAAAGTTAGTACTTGGTACATCTTGGGCAATGATGGGTTTCAAAGACAAAGCAGCAGATTCTGGAAATCAGTAATTGGTATTTGTAACAATTTAAATTAAGAAGGATTTATATATATATATATATATATATATATATATATATATATATATATATATCAGGGGTCATATATACATGCCTGATTTTGCTAAATGGAGACAATTTTCCCAATTTGTGTCATTTACAGTTTTCCAAAGGAACACACATACTACTTTTCCATGACATCACTGTAATTATAAAGAATTCCTTGAAGCTATCAGTAATTTATGTACCTGATAATTTTTAAATATATAAACCAATGACACAAGGTTTATTAGGGCAAATAAGTTGAAAGGTATTAAGTTTTATTCCTTAATCTTTTTTTACAGTCCATGCTTCATCCTTCCTTCCAGTCCACCCTCCAACTGTTCCACATCCTATTCCTTCTTCCTCCCTGTCTCCAAGAGTATGTCTCTACCCCATGGCCCTCCAGACCTCCCCAATCCCTGGGGCCCCAAGTCTCTCGAGGGTTAGGTGCATCTTCTCTGACTGAGGTTTACTCATTAAAAAAAACAACAACTAATAGATTAGAGAACAAAATTAAATTAAAAGAAAATATTTTCTCATCCCATTAACAATTAATCTTACCAAAGGACTTAATACTTAATATTACATCTCTATATAAAATTCAAGATAGCTAAAATTAATGAAATTAAATCCAGTATGTTATGAAGGGGATGCAGACCAGGTGGGAATGTCATTGTCACAGTGGGAATTTAACACTGTGATCTTGAGACTCATATTATTATTACATTTTATTTAATCTATTAAGTTTGACAACATGGTTGCTGAATGACCATTACCAAATAAAAATGTATAGGAATTGGTCCTAAAACACATAAATGTATCATATTACTTGTGACTGCTCTGTTTTTTATAATAATCTCAAATTTTAACAGTGTGTATGTCAGTTTTGTAGGCTGCCAAAATGGTGTATGATATGTATCTGCCAAAGGTGGTGGTGGTGGTAAGTGGGTTTATATGTTACCACAGAATGGATACTTAAAGTTAGGAATTCATTTTTTTTTCATATTTTAGGAGGCTGAAAAATCCAAGATGGAGTTTCCAAAAAGATTCACTTTCTGAGTTTCTCTTGATTAAAAAGTTGCTGCATTCTTACTAAGACCTTTTATGATGGAAATTATAGGGGAATAAGAAGAAAGGAAGGAAAAAAGTAGACTAGTTCTACTCTCTTTTTTTCTTACAGTCTGTTTCTTCAAGACATATCTTTATCATTTTAATTAACCACAATTACAAGAAAAGGGCACAATGGAGATTAGGGATTTGATATTTCATATCTGAGGAGAGCCATTCACTCCATAGAATGTTGTGGGTTTATAAACTGCAAAAATAAGTATTTTATATAATTCAAATGACTATTATGCATCATTAAAAGACAAAAAAAACTTCTGCTGCAAATAATAATATAGGTTCATCCTAAAGAAAAGAGAAATTCCTATATATGTTTCACTTTCTGTTAATATCAAAAAACATGTCTTGAATTATATCACTAAAAGTCAGAAAAATAATTTGATCTATCCAATACTTCCAGAGCTCCCAGGGACTAAACCACCAAACAAAGAATATACATGGTGGGACTCATGGCTTCAGCTGCATATATAGCAGAGGATGGCCTAGTCCGTCATCAATGAGAGGAGAGGTCCTCGGTCCTGTCCTGTGAGGACTCTATTCCCCAGTGTAGGGGAATACCAGGACCAGGAAGCAGGAGAGGGTGGGTTGGTGAGCAGGGGGATGGGTGAGGGAATAGTGGGCTTTTTTCAGAGGGGAAACCAGGAAAGGGCAGAACATTTGAAATGTAAATAAAGAAAATAACTAAAAAAAATGTCAGAGCAGGAATTACCTGGAGTAGGACCAAGAGGCAGGTGTAGAACATAAGAAGCCTGTGAACATATTTGTTTCTTATAGTGCAGCCATGAAATACCTGTGTTTATATACAATAAGTAAACAGTACACACATGATTTTATGCAAATATTTTCCAGCGAAAGTCATTTTAATGCTGTCAGTTATACAGACAACTTCACTTTCATTTCTTATACCACACTTGATAAAGTAGGACCATCTTTGGAAATTGAACATTTAAAGATCCTCTGTTCAATTAGGTGAGCTTCCTGATTTTTCACTTTGCAATTCAAGAAAAAAAATGTGCAGTGTCCTTCAAGATAGAGAACATTAAAGAAAAGTTAGTACTTCCCAATGTTTTCCTTATGACCCAATCCTGTTTACAATTGAGTTGACCTAACTCTGCTAAGGAAAATAAGACCAAAGTGTATACTGACATCATTATGAGCTGTACATTGTTCACTGTTAATATTACTTTGAATATGAATTACAAGAAAGCCTACTCTTATAATGATATCAGATTCATGACGGTAAGTTTTAAAAGCTATTTATTGTTTTGTTTCATGAGATAGAGTCTCAGGTATCCTAATCTGCCCATGAGTTTGTAAGATAGCTGAAGACAACCATAAGATCATTTCTCTTCCTTCTGTTTCTGCAGTAATGTACCATTATAGATGGTTTTAGGTAGTGATGATGATGCTTGAACCAAAGCTATGTGTATGATAGGCATGATAGGCAAACACTCTAACCACTGGACTGTATCCCTAGCCTTCAACTGATGAGTATTTTTTTTTTCCTTATTTCAGTATATTTCAAGTTATCTGAAATGTGCTTAGATTGGAACAGTTATCTTATAATCTGATTATCAAAATAATATAGATTGTCTCCAGACAGCCTGTGTTATAGGACAAAGACTGTAAACAGAACATACACACACACACACACACACACACACACACACACACACACACAAAATAGTTAAGGGTCATTCTTTTTTTATTTACAACACAGATTTTATTGACATAGAACTTATTTAGTTCAACCAGTCTCACTTTATATGTATTATTCCTTAGGTTTTTGTTTAATGTTTTCCCCCAAAAACACCATATATGAACATAGAGTATCAGAAATCTGGCTCTTAGAAAACTCTTGAAGACTCTGCACTGGTGTGGTATCAGTCAGCCATCATATGGTGAGGTTAAAGAACCAGGTAAATGCTTGTCCTTTTTTTTAAAAAAAATTTGATATTTTCTTAAATTACATTTCAAATGATATCCCCTTTCCTGGTTTCCCTTCTGGAAAAAAAAAACCTTATTCCTTCTCCCCTCCTCCTGCTCACCAACCCACCCTCTCCCACTTCCTGGCCCTGGTATTCCCCTACACTGGGCATAGAGCCTTCACAGAACAAAGGGCCTCTCTTCTCATTGATGATCAACTATGCCATCATCTGCTACATATGCAGCTGGAGCCCTGAGTCCCACCATGTGTACTCTTTGGTTGGTGGTTTAGTCCCTGGGAGGTCTGGGGATACTGGTTAGTTCATATTGTTATTCTTCCTAAGGGGCTGTAAACCTTTCAGCTCCTTGGGTCCTCTCTCTGGCTCCTTCATTGGGGACCCTGTGCTCAGTCCAATGGATGGCTTTGAGCCTCTACTTCTATATTAGTCTGGCACTGGCAGAGCCTCTCAGGAGACAGTTATATCAGCCTGTCAGTCTGCACTTGCTGGCACCAGGAGGCACAGGCAGCAGAAACTGCAGAGCAGCTTGGACAGGATCCTTCCTGCATCCAGGAGGTGGGACCATCCCACAGCCCTCTGAGTCCCATTCCTGCCAGTGGAGAGCTTGTCTCCAGGGAGTGCTCTGACCAGCGGTCTCAGGTGAGTCTTCTATTTTCTCTCTAGTGACTGTCATTCTTGTTTCCATAGTTTCAATTGATTTCTATTTCTCTAGTTCTTTCACCTTGTCTCTGCTATTAACATGTCAATCATGTCAATTCTGTGGTCACTACTACTCATAATTGCTTTTATAGACATGCTTGTTTGAACTTGGAATTTAGCTTCCCTTTCAGAATGACGTCATATCTCTGATAATCTTTTCTCTAAAGGACACAATTTTAGGGACTGAAATCTTTGATTTCATGTAGCATTCCACAGTAGTGGAGGTGTTGTGAGTAGACCAAGACTTAATAAACACAAAGTGCAATCTTTCAATGTTTTTTCAAAGCAATGCTGAAAAGCAATACAGAAAGAAAAATGATAAAATCAGAGACTGTACTAGTGATCCCCATTCTTCACCTATATACCCTTGCTTTAGCAATACATTCTTATTGTGCTTCATGTATATGGTAGGTTTGTGGTTTGTACTTGCATAGTTGTATTTCCAAATAGATTCTTGATTATTTTCCACATATCATTTTTCTGTATTATAATATACTAATTTTTCCCTTAAGAAAAATCAAACATAATGTAAGAACAAAGAACCCAGCCAGGTCAGGTAGTCAAGGGAGATGAATGTGTAAATCACACAATAAAATAAAATATATCTTTGAGAAAGTATTTAATGCCCATTGTTAGTGGACAGTAGCTATCCTCCACTTGGGAAAGTACAGTTACATGGTGTGAATGGTTTCATTTGGAAGTCTTGAATTTGATTTTTTTTTCTTTTCCAATTAACATCAGTTTATTTAAAATATTTTTCCTGGTGTTAATTCTTAGGATATGTTTTGTAAAACTAGCATATGAAGTCCATAACAACATTCTTTAAATTCTTTAAGGCATTCTTTAAAAAAGATGTTTTAGAGAACAACATTTAGAAAAAACAACATCAATAAGACATTCAACCTATCTGTGGACAATGTGCCTAAAGCTGGCAAGAAGTACTGCTAAAGAAACCATATCAGAAAACGTTTGTCAACCTGAACCTCTGATGTAATGCTCAGCTAGAACAATGAGCATATCATTGCCAATATAGCCTGATGTCATTGTCAACCTATACTGACTCTATGTATAGCTCTACCCTTGGCTTGCACTGGCACAAACCAAGGCAGAACACAGGACTTTCAGAAAGATTTCTGATTTCTATGGTGTCCACACATATGAAAGGCAATGCACTTGTAAAAAGTTAATAACCATGAAGAAAGTCTAAAATTTTGGTGTGTCTTCTTCTTTTTCTATTAATTATTTAATTAATTCATTTATACTCTGAAGGTTGCCCGCCTTCCTGGTCCCCCCTCCATGAGATCTTTCCCCATTACTGCAGCCCCTTTGCTTCAGAGAGGGTGCTCCCACATCCACCCAACCACTTCCATCTCAACCCACTAGCATTCCCCTTCCCTGGGGCATCAACTTCCTACAGGATTAAGCACATCCTTTTCCACTGAGGCCAGACAAGGCAGTCCTCTGCTACATATGCTGTAGGGGTCAACGACCAGCCCTTGTATAATCTGGTTCGTGGCTTAGTCTCTGGGAGTTCTGAGGTATCTAAGCTAGTTCATATTATTGTTCTTCCTATGGAGTTGCAATCCCCTTCAGTTCTTTCAGTCTTTCCCCTAACACTTCCAAAGGGGTCCCTGACCTCAGTTTAATGGCTGACTGTAAGTATCTGCATCTATCTCAGTCAGCAGCTGACAGAGCCTCTCAGGGGACAACCATGCTTGTACAGCATGGTATCAGTAATAAGTGTCTGGGTTTGATGCCTGTGAATTGGATGAATCCCAAGTCAATGGGATGCATCAGTCACTGGATGGCCTTTCCTTCAGTCTCTATTCCATTTTTGTCCCTGTATTTGTTTTAGAGAGGAGTAACTCTGGGCCAAAATTTTTGAAGATGGTTGGGAAGCCACACTCCTCAAACGAGAGTGATGTCTATCTACTGGAGGTGGCCTCTTTAGATTCCATCTCCACATGGTTGAGCATTTCAGCTTATGTCATCCTCGTTGGTTCCTAGGAGGCTCTCAAATCCCTGGTGTCTGGGACTTTCTGGAGGTTCCTCCCAACCCTACCCTACATTACTGAATATTTCTTCTCATTCTCCTGGCTGTCTGGGTTTCTCTCCTGCCTCCCCTTATACCTGATCCTAGCCCCTTTTTCTTTCCTCCTCTATTCTTCCAAAGAACTATTTCTGCCCCCACCACCTCCTGTGATTATTTTATTCTCCTTTCTAAGTGGGATTGGAATAACCACACACTTGGGCCTTCAGTTTTGTAAAGCTTCATATCGTATGTGAGTGTATTCAGAACTTTTAGGCTAATATACACTTATCAGTGAGTACAGAGCATGTAGGTCCTTTGAGGTCTGGGATTCTTCACTCAGGATGATATTTTCTAGTTCCATAAATTTTCCTGCAAAATTTGTGATATCCTTGCTTTTAATAGCCAACTAGTATTCCATTGTGTAAATGAACCACATTTTCTGTATCCATTTTTCCATTGTGGGACATCTGGGTTGTTTCCAGCTTCTAGCTATTACAGATAAGGCCGCTATGAACATAGTGGAGAGCAGATGACCCGGTGGCAAGGTGAAGCATCTTCTGATAAATGCCCAAGAGTGATATAGCTGGGTCCTCAGATATATCTATTTCCAATTTTCTGAGAAACCTCCAGACTGATTTCCAGACTGGTTGTATGAGTTTGCAATCCCATCAGCAATGGAGGAGTGTCCCTCTTTCTCCAAATCCTTGCCAACATGTGTTTGATCTTATCCATTCTGATTGGTGTAAGGTGGAATCTCAGGGTCGTTTTGATTTGCATTTCTTTGATGACTACACATGTTGAACATTTATTTAAGCCCTTCTCCACCATTGAGATTCCACAGTTGAGAATTCTCTGTTTAGTTCTATACCCCATTTTTAATTGGATTTTTTTTATTTCCATTTCAAATGTTATCCTTTTTCCTGGTTTCCCCTCTAGAAACTCCCATCTCATTTCCCCTTCCCCTGCTTCTATGAGGATGTTCCCAAACTCAGCCACCTACTGCCACCTCCCTGCCCTGGCATTCCCCTACACTGTAGTATGTAGGTTTCACAGGACCAAGGGTCTCTCTTCCCATTCATTGATGCCTGACAAGGCCATCCTCTGCTACATATACAGCTGGGGCCATGGATTGCTCCATGTGTACTCTTAGGTTGGTGGTTTAGTTCCTGGGAGTTCTGGGGGTGAGGTCTGATGGGTTGATATTGATTTGGGTTATTTGTTTTTCTTGAATCTAATTTCTTGAGTTCTTTGTGTATCTGCTTCTAAAAATAAATAAATAAAAGATTGTATTTTATTGCTATATACTCGTAACTGTTTCATATAGTCACTCTGAAATCATTGAAAAGCAACATTGGCATCGGATGTGAAGTTTTAGGACGATTGAACAGTACATTTCTCCAGAAAGTTGCCATCAATGTCTTTAACTCTGGACTGTGTTTTATAATTTGATAAATAGGGGAACATTTGGTGTGTAATAGCCCTCAAAACTTTTACTTACATTTAGATGGCAAGCCGTAACATGAAATTTTCAGCAAGACTGAGTGACATCAGTTTCAGAGTCTCCTGAGAAAAGAGTGTGCACAACTGTGGAACAGAAATAGGGCATAGTATATCCTACATAGGAAGTTGGTGAAAATTTGATACTAAGGAGAGTCCTTCACTGAAAATCTAAAAGCACACCTACTGGTTTCCTGCAGATTTGCGGGTTTGAGTAAAATTGTATCTTTTCAAAGAGTTAGGAAGTTTCTGTTTTTAGAGACTGCAAACAAATCATTCGAAGGGAGCAAATTGCAAATCAGTGCTGAGACCTAATTAAAACTCACCTCCCACAGTTGTTCATCTGTCAACCTTGATTCACCCTGACCACCTACTTCTCTACCACTGGCTAAAAAATGACAAAGTAAAACTCTCAGTTTGAGAAACACATCTTCCCTCTATGTTCATATTCAACCTATATGACTTAACTGTACTTTAAAAATATTATTCAAAGATCACTTTCTCTTTTTAATCTAGTCAGGGCCAGGTGGAAAATATGGCCAACTCTCTGCTGGTTAGCCTGGATATGTATGAGTATGATCTTCCTGGAACTCCCTACGTGTACCTCTCTTCAGAAAGTCTGGAATGAAGTTGCTAGTCTCATTTTTAAGTAAATGACTGACAATATTAATGATTTGTTTAAAATTCACCAAATTTAAATATTAAGTGGACAGGCTTTTCTTAAGATATTATGTAATGTCCAAATCTCCTAATTTCTCACCCTTTGTCTGAGTTTCTAAACATCATTGGCTTCAAGTTATTGCTACAACATATGATATATGTTTAGCCTGTGCTATAGAATATTAGATTAAGTTTTATTTATTTATTTATTTATTTATTTATTTGAAAATGAATTTTTGTAAAATATATTTTGATGATGGTTTCCTCTTGCTCATCTGCTCCTAGATCTTCTGTTCCTCCCCACTCATCCAACTCAACACCTTCTTTCTCTTTCTTTGGAAACCAAACAAAAATAAATAAATAAGTAGCTAACACAAAAACCCTGAAAAGAGAAAATTGGAAACCCAAGTATATAAGCAAAAGACCAGTAAGGCAAAACTTGCACAGACAAAGCATTGTTAGACAAAAAAAAAAAAAAAAGAAAAAAAGAAAAAAAAAAAA
>JADRCC010159364.1:0-10330 GCA_019843855.1 Hylomyscus alleni
TTTTTTTTTTTTTCATTGAACTAAGAGTCAGAAGGGTCTCACAGGGAACAGAAAAGGACAAAGAGGGAACCCAGTCAAGTGCCTACAAGAGAAATGGTCTTTTCTTTTGTCTCTAGACCTGATCAGCTATAACATCGTAGAACCACAGAATCCTGGCTCAGAAATCTAAAACTCAGCCAGGCAGAGTGGTGCACCCCTGTAATTACAGCACTCTTGAGGAGGATTGTGAGTTCAAGACCAGATTGTAAGCGGACACACAACTCCAGAAGCAATTATGAGGGTTTCTAGCCTATTTACTGCAGTTGTGGCCTGGATCTCAGGCCTCTATTTCCTCATTTGGAAAAAAGGGTACTGGACTCTCTCTGTGTGTTAGGAGGCTGACCTGTACAGAGAGTGCAATGCCTGAGTTCCACATGGAGATTCTGATTCGTTTGGTCTACTGATGGCTTGGGGTGGAACACAGGCAGGTTCCCCAAGTTGTTCCTACGCAGCAGAGCCTGTTGCCCTTTCACTGCAGAAAAGGGCTCCTTTCTAAATCAGCCATACCCTCCCGCAGGGCTCTCACTTAGACTGACTGTCAAAGACAGTACTTGGTTGATATGTGTGATGGTCTGGGTTCCGACCCCAGCTCTGATAGGTGGGAATGAGAAAATTGCTGATTCTTCAGAAGTGTGTGATACCACCACTTGGGTAGCTGAGGCAGGAGGATTGTGAGTTGGACCCTACATGGATTGCAAACTGAAACAACTTTAAAGAAAGCGAGGTTTGATAATTCCCTGCGGTCTCAGTCATAAGGTTGGCTAAATGCTGGGTGTAGGAGGCACAGCTAGCAGAGGCATTGGAGAGGGATAAAGAGATGGCTCAGCGGTTAAGAGCACTGACTGCTCTTTCAGAGGTCCTGAGTTCAATTCCCAGCAACCACATGGTGACTCACAACCATCTACAATGCTCTCAATGCCCTCTTCTGGTGTGTCTGAAGAGAGCAACAGTGTATTCACATATATAAAAATAAATAAATAATCTTTAAAAAAAAAAAAAACAGAGAAGAAGAAAAAGAGATGTCTTTTAAAAAAACAAAAAGAGTCTACGGCCATACCACCCTGAATGCACCCGATCTCGTCTGATCTCGGAAGCTAAGCAGGGTTGGGCCTGGTTAGTACCGGGTGCTGTAGGCTTAAAAAAAAAAAAAAAAGAAAGAAAGAAAGAAAGAGGGCTGGTGAGATGGCTCAGCGGGTAAGAGCACCAACTGCTCTTCTGAAAGTAGAGAGTTCAAATCCCAGCAACCACATGGTGGCTCACAACCACCCATAATGAGATCTGACGCCCTCTTCTGGTGTGTCTGAAGACAGCTACAGTGTACTTAATTATAATAATAAATAAATCTTTACAAAAAGAAAGAAAGAAGTTTCACAAGCATAAGCATTGGAGAAACCAAGATTGTCAATCACAGGGAGGCAGGAAGAGAGTGGTATTTCCTTCAAAAGAAGGAAATAAATGGTGCCTGGACACCTGGAATGCTGGAGTAAGTGGTTAAAAAAAAATCTGGTGATCTTTTGTTATTCTATTAGGAGCCAACCTCCACCTGAATTCCCCCCAATATCCTGAGAATTGTTTAGGCCCTAATCCTGAGCCTTATCAACAGTGACTAGAACTCATTCCTATGAAAGAGGCTTGTCTTAGTTAGGGTTTTACTGCTGTGAACAGACACCATGACCAAGACAACTCTTATAAGGACAACATTTCATTAGTGCTGCCTTACAGATTCAGAGGTTCAGTCCATTATCATCAAGGCAGGAACATGGCAGCATCCAGGCAGGCATGGTACAGGAGAGGCTGAGAGTTCTACATCTTCATCTGAAGGCTGCTAGTAGAATACTGGCTTTCAGGCAGCAAGGAGTAGGGTCTTAAAGCCCACACCCCCAGTGAAACAGCTACTCCAACAGGGCCACACCTTCTAAGAGTGTCACTCACTGGGCCAAGCATATACAAACTATCACAGGGTCCCATGTGCTTTGTATCTTCCACCAGTAGAATCCCTCCTTATGCTTGTCACAGATCCTACACCCTAGTCCTGAACTCTGTTTATCAGCTAATAGAATTCATTCTTATTGTAAAGGTCACAGGTGCTTTGCTGCCTTGCTAGTGAGTTCCCATATAACTATGCCTAACACTGTATTGTTATCACTGTCATGTGGAAACTTTTTTCAAAAGTTTTACTATGCTTTAATATGTAAGAAGAATAAACCATAAGGGGTCAAACCCTGGAGGATTTTTGGGTTTCGTTGGTTGGTTGGTTGATTAGTTTGCTGGTTGCTTGGTTGGTTGACTGGTTTGATTTAGTTTCATTTGATTTTTCAAGACAGGATTTTTCTGTGTAACAACCCTGGCAGTTCTGAAACTTGCTTTGTACACAAGGCTCTCCTCAAACTCACAGATCCACGTGTCTCTGCCTCAGTTTTGACCCAGTGCTTACAGAGTTTCATTCTTCACTTTGTGTCTCCATCTGCTTGAGGGTCATAAGGCTTGTGGGGTACCTGACAACTTGGAATGTCACTACTTTGGCATATAATTTAAACAATGTCACTATGACTGATATTAAATTGGTATAGTTTTGTAGTTCTGTTTATAAAATATTTAATCCACAAAAACAAATCTCAAAATGTTTTATATAGAACCCAGTTATCTTAGAAAAATATGAGGCTGGTGAGATGGCTCAGTGGGTAAGAGCACTGACTGCTCTTCCGAAGGTCGTGAGTTCAAATCCCAGCAACCACATGGTGGCTCACAACCACCCATAATGAAATCTGATGCCCTCTTCTGGTGTATCTGAAGACAGCTACAGTGTACTCATTTATAATAATAATAAATCTCAAAAAAATAAAATAAAACAAAAAACAAATAAAAGATACTTTAAAAAAAATAAGAAAAATATGGAAAGATTGTGAAAAAGAATTGGTGTTCTTACTTATGAAGTTGAATAGAGGAACCATGGGCTTTGGGGTCTTGATCACAAGGAGGCAAGAAAAGAAGTCCAGAAAATTTCCACCAGAGGGCAGCCGTCCAAAAAGAAATCTTGGGTAGACACCTCCAATTAGTTCAGTTCTCACCTCAGACTAGTCAAAAAAAATTTTTTCCCAGACTTCCCAGGGAAAATCTGTCCCTACCCCTCTTCTAGGCTTTCTTATTTACTAATCAAGCCAATTTAAGGTGGTTACTTGATAAAGTGTGTAACCCGGACACCTCACCATCCCCCAGGACTGTGTTCCCCAGACTGGCCTTATCCTATGGTTCTGTGTACTCACTACAGCTCTCTAGCTCTTAGTCCCCAATTCTCCTCTTTTTGTTGCTATATTCTGAGAGGAAGCTGACATCTCTCCCCCTCCCGCTCAAAGGATCAAAGGGACCTTAGGGCACCTTTGGCCCTACAAACACTGGACTGTGTGTTTCAGAACAGAGCTTGAAAATTATAGTTCTAGCTGGGGTGTTTGTTGCTTGCAGCTGTAATCCCAGTATTTAAACACTATTTGAAAACCTCATTTACATCAGTGTGGAATATTTATTGTTGAGTTTCAGACCCCAGAACAAACAGCTGAAATGCATATTTTATATACCAAAGGTGACCTGGCCTCCAGGTTCTCCCAATACTTCTCAGCCCCTAGCATATGCGCCTTCTACCCTACCATCCCAGCCCAGGGGCTGGGCTGCCCTTCCCCCACAGGCTCTTTCCTATATAACCAGACATTTTAGTCTATCTACCCCCTTTCTCCTTTCTTCTCTCCCTCTCTCTGCAAGAGCTCTTTCTCTCTTTCTCTTTCTCCCTCCCCACCATCTCTTTCCCCCAGGGCAACTTCCCTGACCTCCTTCCTTGGGGCCTGAGAACCTGCCCTCCTGAGAGTAACTTCCCAAAAAACCTACATTTATACATAATTTAATCTGACTTTAACTGGTTCATTTTACTGATGGAGAAATAACTTACCATTTATAGCCAACCAAAAGGAATGACATACAGAAAATGTGACTATAGATACCAAGGAATGGTTCCATCTGGCATTTATTTTGTTTGAGCAATTGGAAGGCCCCTTCCCCTTTAATTGGTTGACACTCTTACAACAGTGAGCCTATTTGCATTCAAGTTAGGCTGTATATGTGTATGTTATGCCTCAAATAGAGAAATCTTTAGGGCAGATTTAGGAAATGCAGGAATAGTTTTATGCTAAACAGTTCAATTTAATGTGAAGTAGTGTCTCATTGTTGATTTGAATTTTCACTAGTATATTAAGTATTTCACCCTGTTCCTCTTAGCCACTCATCTTTATTGTAGTAATAGTTTCAATCTTGTCCTCATCATTTGTATTTTTATTTATTTATTTATTTTTATTTTTATTTATTTATTTATTTATTTTTTGGTTTTTTGAGACAGGGTTTCTCTGTGTAGCCCTGGCTGTCCTGGAACTCACTCTGTAGACCAGGCTGGCCTGCCTCTGCCTCTGCCTCCCAAGTGCTGGGATTAAAGGCCTGTGCCACCACCACCCCTTTTATTTATTTTTTTAAAGATTTATTTATTTATTATAAGTAAGTACACTGTAGATGTCCTTAGACACTCCAGAAGAGGGAGTCAGATCTCATTACAGATAGTTGTGAGCCACCATGTGGTTGCTGGGATTTGAACTCAGGACCTCTGGAAGAGCAGTCAATGCTCTTAACCACTGAGCCATCTTTCCAGCCCCTGTCCTCATCATCTTTAAATTCATTTTTTTTTTTAGCGAGAGAGAATCTCACTACTAGATTTCAATCCTCCTGCCTCAACTTCCCAGTCTCAAGGATCACATGTGTGTGTGTACTACCACAAAAGAACATTTGTTATCTTTGCTCTTGTTGTTGTTTGCTGCTATTTTAAACTAGATTATTATCATCATTATTGTTGTTGTTGTTGTTATTATTATTATTATTTATTGCTATTGAGGGACCCTAAGGGGTTTTCCAGTCCCACACCATCCTTACAGCTTCCCCCTCCCACCTGGGGTCAAGGATAGGCCAAGTTCCATTCTCCACCCACAGGAACTTTCTTGAGTAAAAAAATTCTCAGAATGTACTAATTGTCACCTGACTCTCTGGAAAGTCCCAGGTAGAGTTCAAATGTGTGTTATGCTTGCTAGCCAATAGACTTAAAGGTTAATATGCTTAGCCAATAAGTTTGAACTATAACCTTGCTGATGTAACCTGTGCCCCTAAAAAATATAAAAATTGTTTGTAATATCCATTCGGGGTCGCCTTCTTGTCACTTACCTTGAGGGTTGACCCCAATACACTGAAAAATAAACCTCTTGTTTTTGCAGCAATCTGTGTCTCAGTGTCTCACTTGGGGGCATCTCGAAATAAGTACCAGTGACCAAGGGTCAAAGAGAGAGTCTTACATTTGGGGGCTGGTCCAGGAGACCACCCCAAGTGACCACTGACTAGGCTGATCAGAGCGGAAAAGACAGAGTTTAGAAACGGCAACAGGCATCTAAGTAAGTGTTTGTCTCTCTGTCTTCTGCTTTCGCTTTTTGCTCGAAAGCACTGTGTTTGCATATAAATATTCTGCTTCTCTCTTTTCTGTTCTTTTGACAGGGTCCCCCAACCCACTGTATGGCTTAGACTGACTGGCATAAACTTGTTTTTCTTCTGTGCCCTCCTTTCCAGTTTCCAGTGTTAGGGTTTAGGCAGACTCCACTTTTGCCAGTCTTTATATTTTTATAATAGTAAATTTTAAATATTTCACTCTATTTGAATTATATATTTGCTATATAATTCAACAGTTTTAGTAACCTCTGTAGCTGAGTAATAATTGCCATAATTGGTTTTATTACAACTTTATCACTGGGGGCTGGACAGATGGCTCAGTGATTAAGAGCACTAACTGTTACTACAGATCTGGGTTCAATTCCCGCACCCATATGGTATCTCAAAACCATCTGTAGATCCAGTCCTAGGAAATTTCGTGGTCACTTCTGACCTCTGAAGACACCAGGCATAAATGAGATGCATAGACCTACATACAGACAAACATTCATAAACGTAAAATAAAAATTTAAATAGAAATTATCACTGAGAGAGGAATTTTGTGCTCCCTGGAGCAATCTCCCATCTCTTCTCTAGGTGCAGACATCTTCCATCGACTTTCTAACTCTGCATTTTGAACGTTTGATATAAATTTCATTATACAATACACAGTCTTTCATATTGAGTACAATATTTAGCAAGGTTCATCCATATTACAGAATGTCAAAAGCAGTATTCCATTTTTTATATCTGAATAATAATTCTTACATAGATATGCTACATTTTGTAGCTGTGGCTTCCTTGCTCCAAACTGTCAAGCACAGATTTTGCTTGACCTCATTGCCTTCATTGCTCTTGGCAAGCATCTGAGTGGAATCGCTGAATCCCGTGAAGAGTCTATGTGTAGTATTCTTGGGCACTGTCAAGCTATTGGCATTTTACAGTCCACAGCTCTGAATGAACAGTTGACTTTCCTAGAACATTTTTAACATCTGTTATCATCTATTATTTGTTCTTGAAACTTTCCTGAAGTATCTAGCACTGAGCTGCGTCCCTAGCCCTGTGTTTTATCTGTCTGCCTAAAATTATAACCAGTATATGGATACGTTATTGTGGCTTTGTTTTGCGCTTCCCTGATAGCCAGTGAAGTTACACGTCTTTTTGTGTTTGTTGCCTGTTTGTCTATCTTATTCACAGATAACTATGTTCAGGTCTTTTGCCTATTTTTTTCAGTGCTGAGGATTGAACTCAGGGCCTCTTGCATGCTAAACAAACACCGTTTCACTGGGCTACACTTTTATTTCCAGATAGAACAGTGAGTTACACTACCTGTTAAGCAGCAGGGGTTGCAGACCTTTGACACCAGCCCTGGCCCTTTACCTATTTTTAAAATTAGATTGCCCTCTTTATATTGAGTTATAAGACTCAGATATTAAACATAAGTCCTGTTAGTACCAGAACCACCTATTGAAAAGGCTTTCCTTTCCCTACACATTACCTTGCTACTTTGGCTACAAGGTTTACGGATCTACATTTGGATTCTAACACTGCTGTTTTGGCCTGCTTTTCTGTGATTTTAGTTTGAAAAACTCGCTCATATCTCTTAAGGTTTATTCTTTGACCCACATCTTGCTTAGAAGTGTAGTGCTTAATTTCCAAATGTCTGCTGAGGGTTTCTAGATAAGGTAGTGTTGTGTCCTTGTGATTAGAAAACATGGCCGTATGAGTTTCTACATGGGAATTGAGAGTCTCTGGTGGCCCTCGTGGAACGTTTCCTGCACTCCTGTAAAGAATGTTGGTGTAAGATTTCAAAACATCAATTTGGTCATGTTGGGTAGCAGTGTGGTTTAGGTCTTCTGCCTCCTCGCAGGTGTTCTGTACACCAAATTCACTAGTTATAACACGGGTTTAGGAGTACACGGTGATGACTGTGGCTTTTCTCTCATTTCTCTCAGTTCCGTCAGGTTTTGCCTGGTATGTACTTGGTAATTTCATTGCTGAGTTCATGTATACTAAGAATCATCTTAGTAACTTGACACTTTACTCGCTTAAAATTGATCCTTTCCTTAGTGACATTATCTCTGTATTAAATTTTACTTTATCGAAGATTGAACATTACAGGAGTTGAAGAGATGGCTCAGCAGTTAAGAGCCCTGTCTGCGCTTTCAGAGGTCCCTGTTCAATTCTCAGCTATCACAAGGAGGCTCACAACCATCTGTAATGGGATCTGATGCCTTCTTCTGGCCTGCAGACATACATGCAAATAGATCGCTCATATGTACAAGCAAATCGTTTTTTAAAAATGCTCAAGAAATTAAGCATTGCACAGTATATTTTCCTTATTCTTTTCATTTCAACAAGTGTACATATTTGTTGTGTCTTTTGTGATTTCAGTGCAAGTAGGGCATGATTTATTAGCCCTTTTGGTGGTTTTGAATTTTAATTGAGGTACTCAATGTCACTACCGATTCATTTTTTATTATCCTATTTGTCTAATAGTAATCTTTTACATTCTTTACTGGTTTGTCCCAAATTTAAATTGTATATGTAATGTATGCATCTTGTGACAATACTGTCCCTTTTGTACTTTGTGATTTTTATGCATTCTGCTTCTATATGAGTTAATAAACTTCATCATAATATGTCACTATTTTAGTGAATAAACTTTTAGATAATGTAATATAAACAAGAAAAAGTCATAGATTTAACTTTCTAGTGTTCTAACTTATTTTCATATTGTCCCCCTCATTTTGAATAATTTGTTCATTATAATATTTGAAAATTAATAATACTAACAAAATTTATATTGTACTATTTGTTATAATAAATTTAAATATGCACACTATTTTTAATTATAATATAATTTATTTGGATAATTTATTTACTTTTTCAGACTTTGTCTTCTTCCTTCTTATTTAAGAAGATTTAACAGGTACAGAACAACAAAGGGACAGCTTATTATTTGATATTTTTGTGTACCTGTATGTGTGCATATGTGTCTTTGTATGTATATACAACATGTGTACAGGTGTTTAAGGAGGCCAGAGAGGATGTCAGATCCACAGAGCCAGACTTACAGGACGTTGTGACCCACCAGTTAATGGTGTTGAAAACCAAGTTGAAGTCATTGAACTGTCTCTCCAGCCCCAGGTTGTTTTTCAGCACCTTAAAGATGCCAGTTGAGCATATGACAGCTTCTAATGAGAGCAAGCTCAGTCCTATATGCAAGCTGTGTGTTACACTTCCCCCTGGATGCTTCTTAGTTTCCTCTGTTTGTCTGTGTTAAGTGAGCAACTATGAAATGGTTCCAGTATATGTTCTTCCCAGTCTATATTCCTGTCATAATTTCATAGAAAACCATTCATTACAGCAACAGCACAGCAATATTGCTGAATAGATTCTCCTGAGCCCCAGTGTCTACAACAATGTATGTTCTTGCTTACGTCTTAAATGTCCCTAAAGGCACATAGGTCACAGGCATGGTCCCCAGCCTTTAGTGTCATTGAGAGGTGAACCTTTTAGGAGTGGGACAATAGGAAGAAGGCAGTTAGGTCATTAGGACTGTGCCTTTGGGTATTGCTCCTTCCTGTCTCTCTGGTGTTTCCTGGCCACCATGCTGTGAACAGCCTTCCTAACAGCCATTCCCTATCATGACACAGGACCTTACCTTCCATGTCACAGGACCAAACATGGCCCAGTGACCATGGACAGAAACCTTAGCAACCATGGGTCAAAATTTGGGTTTGTTTTTTTTTTTCTCCTTATAAGTGGTTTATCTCGTGTACTCTGTCATAGCATGAAAGATGACTAATGCAGAGTGTGTGCTGCAGATCATGTGTTACTAGAACATGAAGTAGTATGTTATAGGAGAGAATCCCAGAGGTAGTACGTATTCATCTGTGGGCTACTGGAAGCCTGGGGCAGGTACAGTTGAGATTGAAGAGCATCACCATGGGAACGCATTTACGTGGATCCCATGCAGGGGTTTGCTGAGCAGCTATTTAGCTAGAATCCCATGTCCCTTTGCCCACGGTGTCCTTTCCCCTCACTGGTTCTTGATCGTATTGATTACAGTTTTGACTTTTGCTTCCTTAATCCTTAAATCCAACAGCTTTGTTGTCTGCGGCTTTGTTAACTGGCTGTTGGCTATTCTTGATTGTAATCCATAGGTTTCTGTTTCTTTGACTGCTAGGTAAGGATCATTGTGAATGACTCCTAGATGCTCTGAATGCTATTATATTTTCCTCTGTTGGAAGCATATCTTGGTCCTCTGGGTGTGACTACCATGAAACTTCAATGGGAAGCCTCAAGTGGCTTTTACAGGACTGTCTGAACTGTCAGGACTCAAACAGACCACATTCCAAGTCTCATGGTTGTTTTCCTTGAGTTACTTGTAATCCAGCCCCATGTGCATTCAAGAGTCTCAGGAACTTGGAAGGAATCTGTAGGCACGCGCGCTCCACTTAGGGAGCTCCTCCTTCGTTAGAATTTTCCAGTCTTAGAGAAATTCCTGCCACCAGCAGCACTCTACACACACACTCAGCATGCCTATCTGCCAGGTAGGCTGCAGCTTTCGATGTGATGTGTGTGGTTCCTTCTCCAATCCCATAGAGGCCATGCACTGTCTGGCATGTTCACAGGAGATACACAAGAAATAGTTCAGAGTCAGTCACAATTTATAACAGCATCAGCGTGTCTCAAAACAGGAAAGCAGCTGTCAGAAGCAAGCCTTTAGGTCCCAAGTGTCTCTCTCTCTCTCCCTCTCCCTCTCCCTCTCCCTCTCCCTCTC